>PVKE010025985.1:0-22642 GCA_004027555.1 Craseonycteris thonglongyai | reverse complement strand
TTTAGAAACTGAGTCTGTGAGGCTGGTACTGTGTGCATAGTTCCATTAGAGAGTTGAGAAACTGAGGTTCAGGAGGGGGGCAGTTAAAAATGGGCCTGGGCAACTGAGGGGAGAGCAGTGTCTGAGCAATGAAGAAGTTGTGGGGTGCAAGAAGGCTGTGGAAAGCATAAAACGCTCTGTGGAGTGTAAGTTACGCTGGAGTTTACTAGCCAACCTGAGGAGGAAGTTTCACGTGTGAGGGTGATGTTCAGAGGAAACAGTAAGACTGGAGAAATGAATTAGGAATCCAAGTAGTAATGATATTTATAAGCCATGACTGCTGATGTCATCCAGGAAGAAAATACAGATGAAGACAGAGATCCAAAACCTGACAAAATACAGCAACCTGGCAGCAGAAGAGATGCCAGCGAAGGAGGCAGAGGAGAGGCCAGGACGCAGCAGGGAAACCAGACGAGGAGCATGACCGGTGCTTTAAGGAGAAAGTGGCCGACGAAGTCAAACCTGCAGAGAGGTCAGGTCAGATGTGGACATTGGCTTTGCCAAGACCAGGCCATTAGTGGCCTTGACAAGAGACAGCCAAGTTGTGGGGCTGACAGCCAGACTTGAAGACATAGAGAAGAGACAGGGGCCGGGAAGGGAGAGATCCCCACTGAATGCCTCTCTGGACTTGTTACACATGGAGCAGGAAAGTAAGAGGATAGCTAAGTGTTGACTTTGAGTCGGGGAATACGCAGAAAAATCAGGGTAGGGCTTGCTGGAGGAAGCATCGCTCCAGTGTGAGGAAGATACCAACACTCCAAGCACTCAAAACAACAAGGCAAACTCCAGAGGAGCACAAAGGAGAAAAAGGTGTACCAGCTTCTGTTTCTGAGAGCCTGAGGTCACATCTCTGTGTTTTCATAAATCTGTTATATAATGGGATTTCTTTTTTAAGCCAGGGCAATGAGAATATGCAAAAGATGCTTCTTCTATCTGTCTAAAATCAAAATAAATGATACCTTACAACTCAATCAGTTTCCACAGTGCCCTTCTGTGATTGCTTCGATTTCTCTGCCTATGATCAGCTTTCTTACTTCCAAATGCTGCCTCCTGGTCCCCACTTCCCTCATCAGATAAACCAAACCTTCCCAGTTCTCAGTATAACGAGAGAAAACCTCAGGCATACCGGTATCTCTATGTCTCTAGGCCCAGAGGACTACAGAGGAAGGCAGGAGGTTATGGAAGAGGAGGGATGACATAGAAACACTGTATTGTATCACTGGCAAAAAACCAGGTCTCCCCAGTTTCACACCCACTTCTCATTGCACCTCACTGATAGGACTTCTGAGCCCAGGAGAAAGGTCAATTATCTCCAATAGAGCTCAGTTTCTCATTGCCATCAAGGTGAAACCTGGACAGATAGAAATCCAAACCCCAAACCATATAAGGACTTTGACATAATCCCCAGAAGATCCCCTGTAGATAGCAGACGCTCTGAGAGCACTGTGTCTTGCCCAGGGGAGGGGACTCCAGGCTACCAAAGCTCACTGGGCCAGTAGGAAAGTATCTGAGGTGATAAGCATCTCCTCCCAAAATATAAATTGCTACACTGGTTTATTTTTATTATCTACTTATAAAATTATGCATTGAATTCTGTATAACATTGAATTATATGTAATAATTCAATGCATGATTTTATAAATATGTTAATATATATAATAAATGTACAGCTTGACAAATTTTAAGGCTCCCATAGAACCCACCAAGGGTCCAGAGTCAGAATCTTCCAATTTCATTTTCAAGGAGTTAGTTTATTTGAGATCAAGAATTCTGATGAGACCAAAATTTTATAGTGATTACATTTTGTTCTTCAGAAATAATTATGCTGTTTTATTTTTAATCAAATATAAATTAAATCACATGTTCTCAAATTGTTCTGTATAGTTTTATATGAACTTGGTGCAGCAAAACTCATGTAAGTTAAAATTAACTCATGAGAGTCCCAGATCATAACAAACCCCATATTCAGATAGATAGGTACGTGAGGGAGAACAGTAAAAGGTTAATAGCATAGTCAGACTCTAGGTGATAAATATAACAGTTTACTTAGAAATCTTTCACCTTTTTCTACATACTTGACAATATTCATAATAAAATCCTTGATTGTTTAGATTGTTTACTGTGATATGAGTTTTAGTCTCTCCCTTGTTAAAAAAAACACACACACATACACACACCGTATTTTTCGCTCCATAATACGTACTTTTTCCCCCAAAAAAAGTGGAGGGAAAAGTGTGTGCGTCTTATGGAGCGAATACTGCAAAGAAGAGTGCGCGTTGGGGACCTTAATGATGTCATGGGGAAGCCTGCAGCCAGATCAGAAAGCAGGGACTGCATGGAAGGAGAGCTGGTCCAGGCAGGTCAGGTGCGTCTTTTGGAGTGAAAAATACGGGGTGTGTGTGTGTGTGTGTGTGTGTGTGTGTGTGTGTGTGTGGTTGGATAATACTTGATTTTAAACATGATCAGCTAGGTTTTAAAGATGTAGACTATATAATAATATTGCACATGAATACTACTTAAATGTAAGTTATTATCATTACTAACAAAATATAGTGCTTATTGTATATCTTTTCTAGATTATATCCCTTGTGCCAGCCTGTCACTGCCTCCTCCAAAGAACTTCGCAATGAAGTCATCTACCACAAGCATCAAAGATCAACCTCGAGGATCACTCCTGTATTGAGCCAATCTTTCCATTTGGGATCATCAAAAGAGCATTTGATGTTGGATTGCACTGACCCTTTCAGCCAGTGGTCAGAAGGTCACATTCCAGTGGCCCAGGAGCCTTGATCAGAAGATAACAGAACCAGTGGTGGCCAGAGCACCAGTCCTTCCAAGAGTAAACCCGGACATCAGGTGCCACCATGGAAATCAGCACTTTCTGCAATAATGAAAATCCAAACAAGTGTGCCCAGAGAGAAATACTCGCGTAACAGGCAGGTGAAATAATTCTGTTTTGGTGTGGCTTGAACCTGCACGTCTTTAAAATGTTTAGAACAAACAGGCAACCTGGCAAACACACATATTGAAGGGCTGTTCTTTCGTGCACCTGCTTGGGACTAGAAAGGGTGCCGAAGTTGGCACTGCTCTGGGGGAAGCTGAGTCAGAGAATCCTGCTAGGAAAACCGAGATGGCTCAGTGGGTTGAGCGCTCACTTTGCAGCACTGGGGACCGGGGATCAAATCCCGGCTCCGGCCTGTGCAGAACCATATGCTGAACTGGGGAGTTCCCCCAGTTCAGTTCTCTCTCTGTCTCTGTCTCTGTATCTCTGTATCTCTCTCTCTCTCTCTCTCTCTCTCTCTCTCTCTCTGTCAAAAATAAATAAACAAATATATTTTTTTAAAAAGAGAATCCTGCAGCATGCCAGCTTCTTCCCCACCACTGCCTCTCTGTGGGGGTACCCACTTATGTCAAATGAAGAAAATGAATTTTAAAATAAACAAGACAAAAGTAAAAGCATGAAATGTGTTCAAGGCACAGCAGCTCTGCTGACTAAGCATGGCCTCGACACGTGCCTAAACTATCACAAGCCTGACGTACTCCAAGACAACTGTGCACAAAGCAAGGAGACACAACTGTTGTAGGACCCACGAATCTGGATGACCACAAATGGCTGTGAACATCCAAGGAGGAGGTGATATTTTGATTACTGAGAACCCACTATGTGATGCCTCTTTACATACGTTTCCTGATTTCTTTCTCACAACAAACCTTCATGGGAAGTACTATTAACCCATTATAGAGATAATGGCATTGAAGTCTGAGTGACAAGATCTTATATTACTAGGTGGAGAAACCATAATACCAACCAGCTTTGCTGGACCCCAAAACTTGTATCTCTTTGAGCCATATTGCAGGGTGATTCCAAGGTTTGGTGAACTCATTCCCTATGACTTCCTCTTCACAAAGCAAAACATGAGTGCAGTTAAAGGTCTTCAGGGCTGAAAAACAAAAATCTCAAGACATTTAGTTCTGCTTAGACAAAATACTTTTCAAAGTTGATTTTCTTTCTTTTCTACCAGAACAGTTTTTAAAATTAATTTTTTCCCACTCCATCAAATTTCAATCATTTGGTTATCACCTTCCAAATTTAGCTACCACTTAGTTAAAATGTACTTTTAAGACTAGTTGCTTTTTTTTTTTTTTTTTTGCTTAACTAAGTACATTTTAAATGGAAACCTGACATTACTACTATAGGTAGAAAGTCAATATCACCGTAAATAGAAGGCACTTTGACAGTTAATATGTAACTTTGAAAATCAATATAAAAATTTTCAACCTTATTGATAGTAGCTTTATTCATACCAAAACTTGGAAGTAACCAAGATATCATCCTTCAGTAGGTAAACTGGTAAATAATCTGCGATGCATCCTGACAGTGGAATATTATTCAGTGCTAAAAAGAAGTGAACTATCAAACCATGAAAAGATGTGGAGGAAACTTAAATGCATGTTACTAAGTGGAAGAAGCCGATCTGAAAGGGCTCTATACTGTACAATTTCAAGTATATGACATTCTAGAAAAGAAAACCATGGAGGTAGTTAAAAGTTTAGTGGTTGCCAGAGGGTGGAGAAGAAAGTTTAAGAGTCAGAGTATAGAGGATGTTTAAGGCATGGTAAATACATGTCATTATACATTTGTCCAAACTCATAAAACATATAAAAGTGATACCCAATGTAAATATGGACTCTGTAGGACAATGATGTGTTAGTGTAGATTCATCAATTATAACAGAAGTATCACTCTTGTGTGGGATGTTAAAAATGGGGGAGGCTATGCGTATGTAGGGATAAAGACACATAGGAAATCTCTGTACCTTCTACTAAATTTGCCATGAACCTAAAACTGCTCTTAAAAAAGAAAGCATATCTTATATATAAATATATATGTCCACTCATGCTGCAACTAAAGTCATCTACAAGGATGCACAAAAAGTAATGATAAAGAAATAATGCCTCATTGACTAATAGAAAGCTCCCTAAATAGGCTTAGGGCAAGGAACTTTTCTACTTGTTTTCCAAGAGATGATCATTTGAGCAGGTAATGAGTGTATATACCACCAAAAACAGTATACTGCTATTGGGTCTTTTTGACCTGAGCTTCTATGACAAAACTGTTCAGCCGAAAGATGGATTAAACTGCATCAGACTAACAACAAATCAACATCCTTGCCTTCTGAATGCAGTCTGTCAGGTCCAACCAGATCCAGGCAAAGTAAGTGAGTTTGGATTCTGATGACCCTCAGCATCCTCTGAAAGGCCGCATGAGCTCCTTGCCCTCCATTGCCACCTCTGTCACTCACTGTTCTGCCTGAAAGTTAGCTGTAACATAATCCCTGTCAAGGAGCAGGTGATAACGCCTGATACTACACAGTAGTAGATGCACTTAAGCAGGATATCTGGGAGACCCATACCCTCCAGAGCAGTGGAATTCCACCCCTAATACTGGTTGTTCGTGCACCTTGACGAGTAAGTCATGAGACTTCTAAGCTAGTGGGGTCCCCAGGTCTCTCTAATTTTGCCACATGTGTAGACAACTACCTTTCTTGAGGTGAGCTTTATACTTTACACATTACTGAGAAAAACAACAAGAGAAAGTCCTATATTGTAAAGACCCTAAAACTATAGTGGATATTCCACAGCCTAAACTGATTGAGGAGGAAAACATGAAAGCAAGCAAGCGTGTGTGTGCGTGTGTGTGTGTGTGTGTGTGTGTATTCTTTCATTTTTTAGTACCTCATGCCTAAAGGTAGCACTAATTTTTAGTACCTCTATTTTAGCATGTCTCGCATTATAAAGTCTTTCTTCTCAAGCTTGGAAGAGACAAGAATAATTTCTTATTTGGATCCCCAACACAGTGCCTAATCATAATATTCAATAAGTAAATTAATGAAAGAATAAATGTGTTCTCTGTTCCTGAACCCATTCTCATATGAATACAATGTTTTCCACTCAATTTATCTCTATTTTTGAATTCTAAAACTGAGGTAATAAAAGAGCACGTCTTAAAAGATTTTGAATCACTCTCCTTTAAACTTATAAACAAAGGTATATTAGATTCTCCAAAAGGGCCAATGATTACAACTTTGGCCTGAGATCACCTGACAAGTTGGGCTTTTGACCCTGTCATCTGTGAGCTGTGAGTCCTTGAACTTCTCAGCTTCCATATGTTAGTTTTGCATCTGCAGCGTGGGAGGACCTTATAGAAATATACTCTACAATGTCAAGTACACTTGCTGTTAATTTGTTGTCAGATCCTAGACCAGTCACTTTATCTCTCAGGACCTCCAGTTCTAAGCCTATATGCATATGCCATTTAAAAGACACTTTATCTTAAAAAATCACTCATGAGGGATGGTCAAGAAATTTGCAGAATAAAGGGGAAGAAGGGTAAAACATATTTATTATTTTTCCTATTCAATATATTCACCCTTAACCCTAATATACTTTTCATATCTTTCAATAGGTTTATTGATACCCTCAAAAAACTGTTTTGTTTTTATCCTCAAATTGCAGCTTTAACATCTTTGTCATCTGTAAATTTCTTCTCTCAAAGCTTTATTTTCATATCTGGGAACAAATAATAATTAGATGGAACCAGGTCTGGACTGTAGGAAGGGTAGTTGAATGTTTGGAAGCCACATCATGAAGAACAGCCAACTCAACATTGCTCTTGTGCACAGGTATGTGATGTGCAAAATCAGCAGATCTTTAGTCCACTTTTCCTTTCTCCTTTCCTTCACAGATTCTTTTAACTGGTTCAGCAGTTATTGTGAGACCCTATCTTTGTAACCTATTGAGACACCTTGAACTTCTTAGGGGGTAGTGTACCCTTTTCACGCCACTGCATGATCCTACTTTGACTCGGGCTCATAATAATGAATACAAGTTCATCTCCAGTAACGATCTGGTTAAAACTTCATCTTTGTTGTCTCTGCAGAGACAAAACCTGTCATGAACACTCAACACACTGTTGTTTTTAAAGTGGCTTGGGGAAGCCGGGATGGCTCAGTGGATTAAGCGATCACTTTGCAGCGTCGGGGACGAAGGATTGAATCCCGGCCCCAGCCCGTGCGGACCCATGTGCTGAACTGGAGAGTTCCCCCAGTTCAGTTCTCCCTCTGTCTCTGTATCTCTCTCTCTCTCTCTCTCTCTCTCTCTCTCTCAACAATAAAAAAAATAAAAAACTAGTCAGAACACTTTGGGGAAGCCGGGATGGCTCAGTGGGTTAAGCACTCGCTTTGAAGCTCTGGGGACCAAGGATCAAATCCCAGCCCTGGCCTGTGTGGACCCATATGCTAAACTGGGGTGTACTTCCCGAATGCAATGAGGCCTCCAGGTTCAGTAAAAAAATAAAAAAATAAAGTGGCTTGAGCATTCTCAGTACCCATGTTGCACTGACTTTTGACATGCTTAGATGCTGATGGAGAACATTCAAAATGATTGTAGATGATACTTCAACCACTTCTGCAAGCTGTTTTAAATTCAATCTGGCATCTCCTACTACAAGTTTTCAACTTTTTTGACAGTGTATGAGAAAGTAGCCTCAACAGGGTATCCCGGATGGAGGTCATCTTCAATCGACTCTCTGAATTGCTAGAAAAAGCTATGCCACTTGTAAACCTTGAATTTTCCAGGGCAACAGTCTCCATAAACCACTAACATCTCTTCCAAAATGGTTTGAGGTGTTTCCCCTTGTTTTATGAGGAATTTGGTAAGGGTGGAAAATTCCAATTTTATTCATACTTAGGGTTTTTTCATATTTCACATGCTTCTTCAGCAATATCTGAAAGAACATGAATGCAAATAGGCTGAAATATGGCACATATACTAACAATATATCACACAATCAGACTGTGTGCATTAGTACTCCCACCTCTCTGATACCACCCCTCATTCCATGAATTTCTTGACCACCCCTCATAGGTGGATTCCTCATAACCAGTATTTTAAAAATCCCATTGTTTCTTTCTTTATAACATCTTTCACATTCTTGAAGTCACCACCTTAGTTCAGACCTTCATTGCTCAACTAGTTTCCCACAAAGCAGACCCTGCAAGGATTTAGGTGCAAGTCACTAATTTGGGAAGTGATCTCAGGAAGCACTGAGAGTGGCAGAGGAAGTCAGACAGTCAATAGAGTGTGTGAATAAAAGAATTGCTGCTATGGCCAACTGTGGCTCAATCCCATGGCAACCCTCTACATGATGGTGAGGGACACACATCAGAGTTGCTTTCAAACTATCAGCTGCAACTCCATCATCTGAGGCTCAACTAGGGATGGAGGGTCTGCTTCTAGGATGGCTCCCTCTCATGGTTGTTCAGGAGATCTCAGTTCCTTGTTAACTGTTAGCAGAAGGACTCAGTTTTTGACACATGGGCCTCTCCTCTCCATAGGTTTGCTTGACTATCCTCAGACAGGACACTTGACATCTCTCAGAGCAAGTGATCCAAGAGGAAGAAAGAATCCATGGGGCCTTTTATGCTCTAGTATTGGAAGTCACACACCATCACTCTCATCTTACTCTATTCTTCAGAAGGGACTCACTGAATCTAGTCCAGTCCAGCCCACACTCAAGGAGAGAGGAAGCCAACTCCATTTTTTGAAGGGAATATCAAAGAATTTATAGATATACCTTAAAACTACATAATGAACATGCTTTCCTTCAACCCCCTTTAAGCCTACAATATGAAATACCGTATTTTCCGGCTTATAAGACGACCGGGCGTATAAGACGACCCCCTAATTTTACAGTTAAAACATAGGTTTAGGCCTATATTCGCTGTATAAGACTACCCCCCACTTCCGAGGCTGTAGTCTTATACAGCGAATATAGGCCTAAACCTATGTTTTAACTGTAAAATTAGGGGGTCGTCTTATACGCCCGGTCATCTTATACGCCAGAAAATACGGGTACATTATTCTCAGACGGTATTCAAATCCCCCAGCCCTATCATTTTAAATGTATACTTCATTCCCATCCCATTCTTTAATGCTCCCTCATACTAATTCAATTGATCTGTTAGGTGGTCCTCACACACACACATGGTGTTTCCCATCTCTGAGCCTTTCTTACCACCATTCTTCAAATAAGATAATGCTATAGACATTTTGTCATATTTACATCCTACCCATCCATGAAATTAAGCTCAAACTTGGCCTTCTCCATGAGGCCTTCTCCAATGCCTCCACTAAAATCCTAAAGAACTTTGTACCTTTTACTGTGTTAGTCATTTCTTTTTTCTTCAACTTGTATTAATGTCTGTCTTATTTTTCCCAATTAGACAGTGAGTTCCCTGAAGTACAGCCCAGGCACATCATAATATGTTCAAGACTGCTTCTTCAGATAATCTAATTGTTATTGGATAAAGTAGACCAGGAGTTGGAAAATGTTTTCTGTAAAGGACGAGACAGCAAATATTTTAGGCTTTGCAAGCCATTTAATCTCTGCTAGGTAAGGCCAATGCAACCATAAATAATCTGTAAACATACGAGTGTGTCTATGTTCCAATCTGACCTTATTTAGAAAACAGGCATTATGCTGGATTCAACCTATGGGCCATGGTTTGCCAACCCTGAACTAAAATATTGCCTAGGTATCGTCAAAATTCTAAGATTCAAAAACTGATTGCTATAATAGCTTTTTCAGAGATTTATTTTTATTGTTTTTGACAAAGAGGGGAGGGAGGAGGCCCAGAGTATTCTCCATAGTTGTACCTCATTAGTTTCCTATATAGTTTCACTCCACAGGTGGGTGTGGAGCTGCACAGGGCAGGAACCAGGCCCGGGGTCTCCCACATGGGAGGCATGCTCCATTGGAGGCCTCCTAAATGGGAAGCATGTCCAAGTGGGAGCCGAACTGGGCACCTCCCACATGAGAAACTAGCTCCCATGAGAACTGAACTGAACACAAGTTCAGCATATGGGTCTGCATGGGCCAGGGTCAGGATTTGATCCTCAGACCCTGGGACTGCAAAATGAGCTCTCAACCCCCTGAGACATCCCAGCTTCCCCTACAATCGTTTTTACATACATATTTTTTAATTTTTCTATTGTGGAATTGCACATGTATATTTTCTGTTAATTCTACAGTTCAAGTGCATTTCTTTTACAATAAAGAAAAGGAGAAAGCCAGAATGGCTCAGTGAGTTGCAGCCCCGGGGACTGAGGATTGAAATCCCCGTCCAGGTCCATGTGAACCCATATGATGAACTGGGGTGTGCTTCCCAGGAGAGAGAACCCCAGCCCAGTTCCCTGTGTGGAACAAAATCTTGTTGAAAACTGATGATGTACAACTAACTATGGAGACTGCTGTGGACCCTGTCTCTCTCTGTCTCTGTCAAAAACAATAAAATAAATCTTTTAAAAAAAGGAAAGAATATTTTAAGTTTACAAATCTGTCATAGTTTAGAAATCCTTTTAAGGGAACAGAGGCTGGATGAGGTATATACATTTAATTATAAACATTTTCTTACCAGTCTTCTATTATAATACAAAAGTCTTCATACTTTACTACCTCATGTGAAAAGTAACTTGTTTTATTCCCAATTTTGTCACGAATAAATAGTAATTTTTATTAAAGCCGAGTTTTCAATCATTGTTCTAAAAAGGGTCTTAATTTCATCTTTGACTCATATATTTAAATTATTAGTTTCTTGTATAAGAAGGGATATGCATGAATAGTAATAGTTAAGAATCAGTGACCCACAATCATATATATGAATATGTGATTATTTAAAGAATGAAATAAAGTTCAATAAGCATATAAAACAAATATAAATAATTGTCAAGTTTTATTGAAACAGCAAGAGGATGTGAAGGGATATAAGTCTGAAAAGTCAGATTATGAGTTTCATGAGGAAATAACATTGCTCAACAAAAACACTCTTTAAAAACTCAATTTACCTTTACAACAGTGTATGTGAAGCTTGAAAACTACTACAGTGATAAATGAAACTTGCCGGTTTTAGGGAAATGTCAGGATGCAAACTGTGTTCTTGTTTAAACAGTGCTAAACGAGAGGCCACTGTGTGTACCTGACACTGACAAATGGCTTCCAAAGAAAATAAGGCAGTGTCTACCCATTTCTGCCATCAGCAAACCTGTTTTACTGGTTGTCAAACATTTGGCCTCCTTCCTTTCTGTCTCAAGTGATCACAGGAAATGGTCATGAATTGCTTACTGTCTTAAAATTTACAGAGTCCTCCATTAGAAGTATCTCACATCACCTTAAACTCTTCATAACAAGAAAATGTTACCTAAAATGTAATTAATAAATAAATGTTAAAGATATTCAAAACAGCTTTGACAGTCTTTTTGTCTTTGCTGACCAAAATTCTTCCCTGATTGTATACGGGAATTAGAGACAATATATTCAAGCTTCAGTACTTCAAGGTCACCAGAATAAAAAGAAGAAAAAAATATGTCTACCTCACAAGGGAGAAGATATATACTTAGGTCAAATTCTGTGATGGTTTACTGCAAAGGATGGTCCAAATTTTACCAAGTTAGTTTAATCTGGAAAATAATAAAAGAATCTAGAAAACATTTTTTTAATACTGTGCAAAGACCTATGGATTGTTGTTTGTGCGTAATAAAGTTTACCAAAATGTTATTTAAAAATATGACTATCCCATGAACCAGGGAATAGATAAATAATTATTTTTACATTATAATACTATAAAGCAATAAAAAAATAATCTACTGGTACTCATAAAATATGGCTGAATTTCAAAGACATAATGTTGAGCAAAGGAAGCTAGACACAAGAATGCTACAGTTTAATTTCATTTATATGAACTTAAAGAATGGGCAAATTAAAATATGGTGATGGAAGTCAGGATGGTGGTTAATTTGGGGTTGAGATGAGGTAATTGGAAAGGGGCGTGACAGAACCATACGGATTCTTAATCTTGGTGGATGGTGGAGGTTACATGGATCTACACATTTATAAAAATTCATCAAGCTGTACACTTAAAACTAGTGTACTGTATGCATTTGATAGTATCTATGCAAATCTTCCATTTTTTTAATCCTTAAAATAAAGAATTAAGAGCTCTCCAAGCACAGACATCAGCAGGGGCCATGGCTCCTTTTCCCCTGGGGTCTATATTGGCCATCTAGCAGGTCCAGCCCACACAGAACTGCTGCAGCCATTCTTTCGTGGTTCTTTCTGAAAGGAAACTTACCCAGCAGATCAAACAGGAAGTGCAGCAGGAGGTGGGAGAGTGGTTGGCATTGGGCAACAAACAGCCACACCTGATTGTGGTTCTGGTTGGCAGGAATCCTGCAAATCATTCCTACACCCTCAGCAAAACCAGGGCTGCTGCAGATGTGGGAATCAACAGTGAGACAACTGTGAAAGCAGCTTCAATTTCAGAGGAAGAACTGTTGAATTTAATTAACAAATGGACATTGATGATAATATAGATGCCCTTGTTTACCTGCCTGTCCCAGAGAACATTGATGAGAAAGATCTGAGATGCCATTTCTGCAGACAAGGATGCAGATGGCTTTCATGTAATTAACATAGGGTGAATGTGTTTGGACCAGTATTCCATGTTACCCTCTACTCCATGGGGTGTGTGGGAAACAATTAAGCAACCTGACATTCTAGCCTTAGGGAAGAATGTAGTTGTACTAGGAGATTGAAAAATGTTGGAATGCTCATTTCAATGTTACTACATACAAGTGGAGTGCATATATTTCTTGGAGGTGATGCCATTGTTAATACATCTCATCGATACACTCCTGAAGAGCAGCTAAAGAAACATACAATCCTTGCAGACGTGTGGCCTCCACTGCAGGCATTCCAAATCTGATCATAGCAGATATGATCAAAGAAGAAGTCATCATGGACGTGTGAATAATTATAATACAAGATCTCATCACTGCTAAACCCAAGTTGGTTGGAAATGTGGATTTTGAAGGAATCGGGAAGAAAGCCAGTTATATCACTTCAATCCCAGAGCATGTTGCTCTTATGACAATGGCAATGCTAATGAAGAATACCATTATTGTTGCAAAAAAAAAAAAGGTGCTGAGGCTTGAAGAGTGGCAAGTACTGAAGTCTAAGGAGCTTGTGGGGAAGCTGGGATGACTCAGTGGGTTAAGTGCTCACTTTGCAGCCCTGGGGACCAAGGATCGAATCCCAGCCCCACCCCATCTGAACCCATATGCTGAACTGGTGAGTGCCCCCAGTTCAGTTCTCACTGGAATGAGACCCTGGCCCAGTTTGTGCCCTGTGCAGCCCCACGCCTACCTGTGGAAAGAATGATGTGGAAAAACCAATGATGTACAATTATGGAGACTGTTCTGGGCCCTCTCCCTTATCTCTGTTTATGTTTCTGTCTCTGTATGTCTCTCTCTCTCTCTCTCTCTCTCTCTCTCTCTCTCATCAAAAACAATAAAAATAAATGTTTAAGGAGCTTGAAGTGGTAACTAAATAATTATTGTGTCTCTGTGTTATGAACAATACTCTGTGTCAGTACAAGAGACAAAACAGGCCAATGGAAATCCAATGTTTTCTTTTTATTCTAATGAAATTGTTTTAAAAGATGTTTTGTATTCATTGAAATCTTAAGTGGATGGGTGACTGAGTACATGGCTCTGTAGTACCTCACCAGGGAACAGGCCAGTAACATGCTAGGTCATGTGATTCAGCCATAAGAAAAGCCACTAGCCTAATGATTAAAATGAAAGACATTGCCACATTGAGAATGGCTACTAACATTGTCAGAACACTTCAGCTACAAATTTGCCTTTTCTAGGATTGCATTTCCCAAGTGCTATTCCGAAAGGAATTGATACTCACTTTACATTCCAAATCTTTTTGAGTTCAACTGGTCAAACCAAACGAAAATTGTTGCTAGAGAAAATTGTAGGAAAAGTAAAAAGGAGAGGGTGATTGAGTATAAAAAATTTGTTCTAGTTTTACATGTATTGTCTGATAACCAGAAGAAAAGCTACATGTTAATAGTATACTGAATTGTCATTTTAAGCTTAGTCATTGGGAAAATGTCTATAGTTGCTCTACATGTTATTAGCCCTTGTTTTGTGTGTCTTACTATTCATGAGGTTTCCTCATATTTGCTTTCTAGGACTGAAAGCTGTATTTTATAAATAATTCATGTGTATTGTCATATTTGGTTTTTCTTACATTCATAAATTTTATCATTAAATTTTGGTACTTTGGGAGTGTCTTTATGGTTTCTTTGGTAAATCTTTAAACCTGTTTTTGAGAAACATAACTTGAGCTTGATCATCAATGGGTCAGCTTGTATAACTATGCAACTTACTTTTCTTTTTTTTTTTTTTTTACTATTTTTAACTTTAAAAATTTATTTTATTGTTTTTGACAGAGACAGAGAGAGACAGAGACAGAGAGGAGGGGGAAGGCCCAGAGCAGTCTCCATAGCTGTATGTCATCAGCTTTCAACATAGTTTCATTCCATACAGGTGGGCGGGGGTCACATAGGGCGCAAACTGGGCTGGGGGCCTCCTGCATGGAATGCATGCCCCCTGCAGCCAGGGGTCAAACCAGAGATCAAGAACCAAACTGGGGCCCTCCCACATGGGTAGCACACCCCAGTTCAGCATATGGGTCCACACGGGTCGGGATTTGATCTTGGGTCCCCAGGGCTACAAAGCGAGCGCTCAACCCACTGAGCCCTCCCAGATTCCCAGAAACTTACTTTCCACAAAAGAATCAGCAGCTGCTGCCTACTTTTCTCCCTGATAGGTTTTTGAGAGCTTGAGTTAACATTGAATTTATTCAGATTTTCTGATTAAAAATTCTTTCTCTCCCCTCTCTCACTCCCTTCCTCCCTCCCTCCTTTTCTTCCTTCCTTTCTTTCTTTTTAACTAGGCTGACCAGATGTACTATTTTAAATGGGACAGAAAACAATGGTGCTGTCCCGTTTCAAATGGTACGTATGGTCAGCCTAGTCTCACTGGGCTAAATTCAAGGTGTCAGTAGGATTACTGTACGTACTTTTTGAAATGGGACTGTATCATTGTTTTCTGTCCCATTTTAAATGGTACATCTGTTCAGACTACTCTTACCAGTAAATAAAACATTTCTGACTGGTAAAAAAATAACAGATTGAAAATAACTCTGAAATAAGAGCTAGTAAATATAGAAAAGATCCAACAGAACAGCAGCAAATTAATAAGGAAGAAATGAAACTCGAGAATATAAGTGGAGAACAGAAGAAGGGAAAGGAAAAGAGGACAAATAAAGGAAGAGGAGTGGAAGGAAAAACAAATATTGAATGAAGGACAAGAAAATAATTTTAATAACTATATGCTAAACATCTACAGAATATTTTAATCTTCCATCATCTTATCAGAAAGAATAAATTGATAAGAAAAGCTAGAACTTTTGGAACAAAAAATAAAGAGGAGGAGGGGGAGAAGGAGTAGAGGTAAGTAGCCCTATGACTGATTATATATTATGTCAAATACTAGAAAAGCACAAAAATCCAATCAGTATGGGAACATTCCAAAAATACACAGGCAAATTCAGTGAGGAAAATAGACAACCCAGAAGCAAACACCTTCAATTTAACATATTATAAAAGAATTATCGAACGTGAATGAGAAAAAATATTCAATAAACTATGTCAATACAAGCAGTTAAATCCTGGATATCCTTCCCAATGTAGAAACAGATATGTTCCCTGAGGGGCCAAATAAACCAGAGGTCATAGATCTGACTACTATGGAAGATAAGCATTTTCAGAAAGGCTGAAATAAATACTGAGTATGCACATAGAGTTAACTGAGAACATGTTAAAAGAAGTCAAATGTTTGTGTGGTGTTGGAAGCCCATACTGAAACATCCATAGTTCTTCCTCTCCCTTGGGGTCAAAGGTTACCCAAGGGAGATGTGTGACAGAAGAGCGAGAACACCAGGAGGAAAGACTCCGTAGGAGTCCTCTTGGATCCTCAGGAAAAACAAGCTGCCCCCAGGTGCTTCCTGGGGTTTCACTGGGGAAACAAAGACCAAGCCACTATTTTGAATTTTTTTTGTTACTAAATATTTTCTGTCCAACATTTAGTTACTGATTCTCACCAAGCCATTCTGAATGTCAGTTCTTCAAAGACTAAAAAACAAATTCTTTCTTTGCTTAAAGTTGTTGGGAACCTAGTAGTGTTGATGACCCAACAAGCATGTAGTATACATCCATGGCTTGGAAACAAGATGGCAAATTGATTGTGCCCTCAAATAATGCCAGCCCCTGCAGAGGAGCAGCCCTTTGGCCCATGGTCTTTTCTCCTCCTTCCGGCTGTAAACTTTCACTTTTTCCACATATCCTTTTTCCACTCAGCATAGGTTGTACTTGGTAGGTAAATTGTGCATACCATTATTCATCAAGTAGAACTGAGTAACTATTACCTGCCAGGCCTCTGCTAGGTGCTAGGGACTCAGTGTTGGGCCAGACAGACAAATGCACAGGAAAACAGGTAGCAAGTGACTTATGAGAGCAGTGTTCCAAAATCTGTTGGCCTCATTAATGTAGAATTTATGCAACCATCTACAGTGTAAGGAATTCAGTCCAGTTTTCCAAAAGAAATTTCATTATCACGACTGCAGATGTGTGTCCTGGAATAATGTAAATGATGTTTGAAGTCACTGCCCTGAATGAGGATGTGACAAGGGTGCAGTCTGGCACATGGTAGTCTTCAAGTTCCTCTTCCAAAAGTCCAGAGATCTCACTGCCCAAGGGCTCAGGCGTGGGAACTGATGAGGGGACAAAGGTGGTCTTAGGAGACACCAGTGGATTAACAATTTTGAGGTTTCCCATAATATCATTTTGGTTGAACAGTAATCTAAAGCCCTATACATTTTGTGACCAAGATCAAAAAAAGGATATGGGGGGGGGGGGTGCCAAGATGGCTCAGGGGGTTGAGTGTGCTTGTCTTCAGCCCCAGGGTCTGAGAATCATGTCCTGCCCTGGCCCATGAACCACAGTGTGCTTCCCATGTGGGAGGCCCCCAGTTCAGTTCCCACCAGGGAGAACTTCCCATATGTGAGGTCCCCGGCCTGGTTCGAGCCCTGTGTGACCCCCCGCCCACTTGTGTGGAGTGAAACTATCAAAAACTGATGATGTACAACTATGGAGACTGCTCTGGGCCCTGTCCTTTCTTTCTGTCTCTCTCTGTCTCTGTCTCTCTGTCAAAATAATAAAATAAATCTTTAAATTAAAAAAAAAGAATATGAGGAATATGGGGGAAATATCTATTTTATTTTTATTTCAGGTAGCACCTTTCTCCAATGAGCTCAGAGGGCTGCTTGAATACCAGTCAGCATTGTATCTAGTGCTTCTGCTCAACTTTGCTTGGATTGTTCAGTCCTGCTTCCACTGTGGTTTCTCTTTTCTTTTTTTTCTCTTACTGCTATGCACAATTGTAATGTTCTGGTATAGCCACTTACTTAAATGTCTTGAGACTTACATTTTATGAATTTAGAATGCCAAGATGACATGCTTAAAAATAGGTTATTTTTTATAATTGCAACATGGTAATTCAGCCTTTTATATATTACATGTTGATTAAATGTATCAGCACACTAAGAAATAGTCCCAGTATGTCCTGCTTTTGTCAAAGTGCCAGTAAATGCACATCCAGCCACTGGAAGCAAAAATGCCTGAAAAAGTGTGAACAGATGGTCTTCCTGTGAGGGATTAGATTCAAGGTGATTCTCCCCATAGAATGCCACATGACCCAATGGAGATCAAAATAATAGGGTGACGAGGTCATTTGATGACAGTTGGAGGGGAAACTATAGTCCTATCCTGAAATGGGAGATACACAGCTTTTAGGCTCTCCGCATCCAGCTCCAGGTAAGGTAGTTACATCTCCTTGCATGGGACCTTAGGAAAGTGTAAGGAATAGAAGAAACTTGTCCTGGGCTGCTAACAGCATGAGAGTAAGGAGTCCTGGCCCATTGTACTGATTCTTGAGAGAGGTAGTATAGCACAAGAGAGAAGGCAAAGGCAGGGCCTGGGTTTTGATTTTTGCTGTTGTTTTGTTTTGCTTTGGCTGTTGAGGCCCAGTAGCTCACCCATGGGCAGTGAACTATCACAAATCATATTAGTTCCTTCCTTTGCAAGAAAGAGACTAAAAGTGTCCATCCCATGGTTGTTCCCCCTGAAAAATGGAGAGAAAATGTGAGCAGGGAAATATGTGCCAATAAGGTCATTGATGAGGCTATTTCATTATGAACATTGCTAGTACTTCTCATTCTTGAGGATGTAGAGGAAAGAAATTTGGGCAAGAACTTCATCCCAGCCCCCATCTTGACAACCACCATTAGCCACCGTGACTTTGGGGGGAGAAATGAGGGAAATAACCATTACCATGTGGTCGCTAGCTGTTTGGGACCACTAAAACTTTGTCATATGGTTTTATCTCTTTCACAAAATATCAGGCTGGCTTCTCCCTTCATTCTGCTCACTGTTTCTTTCCACACTCTGTTCTGAGGCAGCATTCTCTATTTAGCCTCTAACTGAGGTCAGACTTCAAGCCACATTGGTGATGTCTGTTAGCTCATTTCCTACAGAAGGAAAAATGGTAACTAAGGAATTATGTGGCTTGTACTCTCTGGTGTTATGAATAAAGCATTTATGTGCTTAGTTCCTTTTAGGCCAAGCCAATTGTCTTTCATGTTGAAGGTATGATTTGCTTCACTGCATAAATATCCCAAAAGCAACAAAAATCCTTGCCCAGTTTTCTAAATCAACTGACCACTAGAGACCAAAATCACCTGAGAAGCTTTCCTACTGTATGTACCTCTTCAGATGCAGGTGGTCACGTGCACAGGCACAAGCCTTAGGTTGTGTGTGTGAATGAGTGATGAACATGGCTGTCTCAATCAGAAGTGTGTCTTTAGCCAAGCTCCAGATGAAAATAGCAACTAAGGTGAACAAACCAGCTAGCTGACCCTTGTTGTCTCTGCACCCGTCAACTCTGCTCGATCCTCCTGTCCCCTTCTGACATGTTCAAACACTCTCTTTGTTGCCATGCCTGAATTGTCAATCCTAATATGTGGTTGCTACAGGGGACTGTGAAGTCTTGAGAAGACAACTGGAAGAAAACCCAGTCCATGTTCTTGTTTTGCACTTAACTAAACATGTCACCTTGGGAAAATAATTCAATCCTTTCAGTCTCAAATTTATAACCAGCAAGATGAGGACAAGTGAGAACTTTTACTAAAAATTTGATACATGATTCCAGCTATAGTGGACTACCTTATAAGCCAAACTTCCCATATAGAACAAGTAAAAATGTTGGATAGAATATTTAAAAATCTGTTGGGGGGTAATGTCAGGATGGCTCATTGGGTTGAGTATTCACTGTGCAGCCCTGTGGTCTGAGGATTGAATCCTGGCCCTGGGCCCATGCAGACCCATGTGCTGAATTGGGGTGTGCCCCCAGTAAAGTTCTTGCTGGGGTGAGGTTCCCATGTGGAAGGCCCCAGGTTTGTCTCCTGCCCTGGGCATGTTTCCCAAGTGGGAGGCCCCTGGCTCAAGGGAGTGTGCCACCCATGCGTGAGACCCCCGGCCCAGCTCCCACTCTGCACAGCCCCATGCCTACCTGTGGAATGAAACTATATCAAAAACTAATGACATAACTATGGAGAGTGTTCTAGGTCTCTCTCTCTCTCCCCCGCCCACTCCCCCCTCTCTCTCTCACTCACTCTTTTTCTGTCAAAAACAATACAGGTAAATCTTTAAAAATCTGTTTGGAAGTATCAGAAAGTTAAGGAGGCAGCAAGAATTTGAGAGTTCATGAACCAAGAAAGAAGAAAAACAAAATGAATATACATCTGATCCTGCCTTTCTCCTTGAGAGATCTGGAATTCCAAAGCAGCAGCCTATGTCCTGGAAATTGAGTGGGGGGAAAAAACTGGAAGAAAATGACAGCCAGAAGTCTGAGATATGCTAGATGTCACTTTAAGCTACTGCACATGGCTGGGTGGAGGGAGTAAAAATTAGAACTAGCGTACTAAAAAGCAGAAGCCCTGGGTAAGCACACTGGCTTTGGGATGGGACCATGTCAGGTAGGTATATACCATGAAAGTAAAGCCAAACCAGAAATACACCAGCAAGACAAAACTGGATACAGCTCCTGGTGGGACCAGGAAGATCTTACTTTAGCAGCCTGTGTGAAGCACAAGTGAAGTCTAAGGAGAAAAAAGTAAGACTGTCCAGAGCCTCAATTTATCTCTAACGTTTGTTAAATATGCCTGGCATTTATTAAAAGTTATTTAGCTACCAAGAGACAAGTCATTGTGAGTCAACATGAGAATATTAAAAACAGAAAGCTGGTTAACATGAGAATACACAAGTTTAAAAGCAAAAAATCTAGGTAACATAGTTGCCAAAAAAGGACTTCTAAATACCTGTGATAAATATGTTCTAGAAAATAGAAGAAGAAACATTTTATCAGATAATTAAAAACAACTTCTAAGGAGAATTAAATGACATTCCATACTAAAAAAATAAAGTAAATCTAAATACTAAAAATATGAGTTCAAAACCAGATAAGAATTGGTGAATTGGGAATAACTGTAAAAATTTAATCAAATTGAGGAACAGACAGGAAGAAGTTGGGAAATGCAGAAAAGAACATAAAAGAAATATGTGGCACAGAGAAGTGTAACATGTAGTAGACTAGGAATCTCAGAAAGAGAGAAGAGAGAATGTTAAAGAAAAATTACCTAGAGAAATAATGATTAAAGACGTCTTTAAAATAAGGTACCAAGTGTTAGATTTGGAAGGCCTATGTACCCAAACAGAAAAAAAAAAAAGAAAGAAAGAAAACCCCATCTAAGAAGACATCACCAAGATGATTGCATGAGAGAGCCTTTGAAACTTCTCCTAGAAAGAACAACAAATTGAACTAAAATGCAACCATAGAATCACTAAGCAACACACAGCCTCAGCTGAGGAACCTACTCATCGCAAGAAAATCCCTACAGCTGGAGAAACAGAGGTGAGTGAGAGAAAGAGAGCCATGTGGAGACCCGCCGTGGAGCGCGACCCAGAGACCCACCCAGGGACCGTCCCAGAGGCTGAGCCGAGTCCAGCAGAGGAGAGACTGACGGAGGTGGGAGCGCGGGGATGCGGGTCCAGGAGCAGAATGACTCTGGGCGGGTGGGAGGCCTGGAGCAGACAGAGGCGGAGGCGCAGACACCAGAGCGTGGGGTGGATGGAGAGAGAGCACGGCTGATGGCGGCAAGAGGCCCCGGTGGGAGTGCGGGGGGAGCAGCCGAGGTGAGGGGAGGGCGGCCAGAGCGCAGGGCAGGAGGCCCGAGCGCGGGGCAGGAGGCCAGCGCGTGGGGCAGGAGGCCAGCGCACGGGGCAGGAGGCCAGAGCGTGGGGCAGGAGGCCGAAGTGCTGGGCAGGAGGCCAGCGCGTGGGGCAGGAGGCCAGAGCATGGGGCAGGAGGCCAGAGCGTGGGGCAGGAGGCCAGCACGTGGGGCAGGAGGCCAGAGCGTGGGGCAGGAGGCCGAAGTGCTGGGCAGGAGGCCAGTGCGTGGGGCAGGAGACCAGAGCATGGGGCAGGAGGCCAGAGTGCGGGCCAGGAGGCCAGAGCACGGAGCAGGAGGCCGGAACAAGGCACCAGCAGCAGCCAGAGATCGGGGTGGGTGACCAAAGTGAGAATCCAGCTGCAGGCGCTTGAGTCTGGTGGCTGGAGCTGGGGCCCACAGAGCGTGAGGCTGGCAACTGGAGCTGAAGGCGGGTGTTCCAGTGGCTGGAGCGCCGACACCAGGAGTGTGTTGGCAGCTGAGGCGCAGAGTGGTCCTCAGTGAAGTGGTGCCCCAACTGGAGCACCGCGTGTGGCCTTGGACACAGAGCCTGGCTGCTTCACCTTGCTTTCTCCCAAGCCTTGCTCCTCTGGCCTCACCCAGAGCCTGCCTTTGGTGACCTACTGCCAGGAAGCTGCCATTAACCTCCGACACAGACAGACCTGCACCTTTTCCAACCAATCTGCTCCCACCCTTCCCACTGAAGTCGGCAGAGGGATGAAAGAAAATCCTGAAGCACAGGGATGGCATCTTCTAATGGCAATAAGATCTCAAAGTCATAGAATACCATCGCCCACCATCTCTTCTCAAAGAGGAGGCTTACAGAGACCAAGGAGACTGAGTCAAAGAGAAGTCTACCTTCTAGGAAGTCTCCCACTGTGAGAAAAACAAATAACCAAGAGAAAACATTACAACACACTGCAGCAACATCAGATAGGAAGTGAAAGAAAGATCTCTTCATGTATACTAGGGGGAAAGTCCTCATGTCCAGGAAAAGAAATGCTCCAACAGCAATGAGTACCCTAGTTAACAAATGTGCTCAGAAAAAAAAAAATAAAAAATCTCCAGAAAAGGAACTTAAAGATATGAAAATAGGGAAAAGCCGGGACGGCTCAGCGGGTTGAGCGCTCGCTTTGAGGCCATGAGGACCGAGGATCGAATCCCGGCTCCGGCCCAGGCAGGACCCACGTGCTGAACTGGGGAGTTCCCACAGTTCGGTTCTCTAACTGTCTCTGTCTCTGTCTCTCTCTCTATCTGTCAAAAAGTAAAATAGAAATAACTATGCAC
>PVKE010025984.1:0-22642 GCA_004027555.1 Craseonycteris thonglongyai | reverse complement strand
AGTGCATAGTTATTTCTATTTTACTTTTTGAC
Source organism: Craseonycteris thonglongyai (assembly GCA_004027555.1). NCBI lineage: Eukaryota > Metazoa > Chordata > Mammalia > Chiroptera > Craseonycteridae > Craseonycteris > Craseonycteris thonglongyai. The sequence continues at coordinate 22,610 of PVKE010025984.1, read as the reverse complement.
AGATAGAGAGAGAGACAGAGACAGAGACAGTTAGAGAACCAAACTGTGGGAACTCCCCAGTTCAGCACGTGGGTCCTGCCTGGGCCGGAGCCGGGATTCGATCCTCGGTCCTCATGGCCTCAAAGCGAGCGCTCAACCCGCTGAGCCGTCCCGGCTTTCCCCTACTGTACATTTTTAACCACAAAGCTTTACACCCAGTATTGACAGTGAAGTAATTTTCTAAAATTGAAAAATCTCAAATGAGACCACTGAACAGTTTTGTATGTTAATTTGTTTTGTTTTTAAAGCAAGAAAGATTACATAAAATAAATTTTGTTGTAATTATAAGTATCCACTTTTTAGAAAGCACACATTACATAGTAAAAAGGTTCCCTTTAAAATGCAGGACTGGTAAATAAAACAGTTCCATGCTTAAACTGATAAGTACTTGGGGAGTGAACACTGAATGGGGTTAATTATTAATTGAGTAAAGATTACTTACCCTAGAGGATTCTGTGAATTACACTGTAATTCCTATTGACATAGCTTCACATATTAATGTCACTTGATACTAACATTCTCCATAAAGATAAAAAATGTGTACACCTGGAACCTATGTCATTTTTACTAATCAATGTCACCCTAATAAACTTAACAATAAAAAAATGAAAGTATCTAATACTAAAAAGACCTTTTATGCATTGTAGTCACAGCTTTTTAAAGCAGGAAAGTGCCCAAATACAGCTTAGATTAGAATATAGAACAAACTGATTGAAAATAAGAACACTGACATCCAAGTAACCTCTTAAAATAGTCTTGGTTTAAAAATTTTTTCCATGGGACTTGTTAAAATTTATTTTTAAAATGTTTTAATTTATCCAAGTTTTCAAATATTTTATGCTGTTAAAATATATATTTCATGAATACTTTCTGCATTTGTTTTCTTACAATTTAAAAAGTTAATGGGGTGTGCAAAATGGTATGATTTTGGATGTCTAACTTCCAATCTAGTTTGACTAGATTCCCAATCACGTAATTCAAAAGCTTGGCCTTTTTGTTTATTTCCATAGAAAAAAGTCAGAGTAGGTTTCAAAAACTATCCTCAGAGTAAGGACTGAGCTTGTGGTGAAGGTTGGCGTTATAGACAGCCATGTGCAGGACAGATACTGACGCTGGTGGCAGGCATTTTAGGCCTATTTGTTGAATTAGTGCTTTTTGTCTTCTTGCTTGTTAAAAAAATTTTGTTGTAGATTTAAAAAGGCAAATTGTGATACTTTTTTTTTTTTTAATATTAAGTTCTGATGCCTCAAGCACATTAACTGATTTTCCTCCTTTTTGGTGCCTCCCATTGTTCTAAAATAGGACTTTTGTATTATTAAAACCTCAAAAGCTGATCCACCCAGGATGAGCAAAGCACCATGAAGGGGAAAAAACATTTTTTTCTTTACAGAAAACAAATGTTAAGATTATATATAGATGTATTCTTTACATTGGCTATTGTAATAGAGTCCTCCTTACAGGAAATTAGTTTTAACACTCTTAGCATTAGCATTCCTAGATTGGTTCTATAGCTACAGTTTTAAAATATATAACCTGAAAATGAAGTTAATTTTGCATCATAAGAGCACACCGTAATCTATGTAAAAAATATTGTGCATTTGGTGTATTTTTTTAAAAAAGAGAAGGCACTTTCATATTAACAAGTAGCATGTGTATGAATTTTAGATTTTCGTATTTGTTGTGTCTGTATTCAGTGGCATAAAATTAAGCATTCAAATGTTAGTTGATGGCAACATTAACTGTTAAATTAAAGCACCTTATACTCTGCTGCTTAAACTTGCTTGTAATTGCACCTTTTTTACCTGCATATTTTCACACAGAATATTGTAACATTGCTTCATGTGGGTCTGGATAGAAGGTTAGTGGGCCTACAGGATCATTTATTTATATTGTTTATAATTCAATAATATATTGTAGACCAGCTGTTAAGTTCATTTCTTTATGAATAAAAGCCTCTTCCATTTGGCTAGTCTATTGAATAATTTCTGTCTTTTGTTTTTTCTTTTAAACTTATGAGACATGGGGATACTCTTTTTTAGTCAACAAATAAAAAGTTTAATGAGGGGTTTGAAATAGTTATAAATTTTCCTGATTTAAAATCTGCAGAGTATAAATCATTACTAATTAAGTATGTATTTTTCAATACCTTAGTCCGAGGTTATGGCCAATTAGAAAGCAATACATTTAGAAGAAAAGTAACACAGAGAAGTAGAGAGAGCTAGGTTTAGACACTGACAGATTAGACAATGTCTATATAGTTTAATTCAAAAAGTGACCTTAGATTATTCTGCCATTCAGATTGCTTTACTTCAGTAGTTCTAAGTCGGAGGCAAACTGACCACCAGAGGAGGTTTGGGAATGTCTGGAGACATTTTGGTTGTCATGACTGGGTAAGGACGTGCTATTGGCATCTAGTGGGTAGAGGGCCGGATTTTGCTGTAATTCCCACAATGCACAGAATTATCCAAACCAAAATGTCAATACTGCAGAGGATAAGAACTCTACTTTACTTTTGCAGTTTGATACATTGCCAGTGTAATTATGATTTGACATGTAAGTGACATATAAGTTATAACTGAAAATGAATGTGGTAAGTCATGGAAAGAAGCCTAGTCACTACTCCCAATTCTGTAAGGTAAGCAATTGAAACTTTGCTCCCATGAATATGTGCATTAAGAACAGATATGTTTTTTAAAATGAGCTAAATTCAAATTTAGCTCATCTTCCACTTATGTTAAAGAATATTTATATCATACCACATTAAGAAAATGATATTGATTTTCTTACTCTGAATTTAATAAAAATATTTATTTAACTTTGTATCTTAAAGTTAGCAGCGAATTTCAGATTTACTTAACAGTTTGCATCCAGTAGTTATTTTGGGTAACTCAAACATCAGTATGGTCAAATGTTAACTCACTTCATTTTTGTAATATGCAGTTTTCCTGAACAGGTATAAAAATTTTTCTTGGAATTATTTTGTTAAAAAACACCAAGAAAGAAAAACAAAACAGAAAAACAAGTAATATCATAGCCCCAAAAGACACATTCTGAAAAGGTGTTAACACTGGAGAGAGGGGAAGGTTCAGTTCAGTCTATTCTTTGTATGTCCTGAGTCGTCATTGTTTCCCATTTGTAAAATTATAATTCTAACAGTAGTAGTAAGTTTTAATTAGTTTTAACATGGCAAAATATTAACAAATGATTATTGATATAGGCTTTTCAGTATGCTCAAGATTGTGAATTGCAAGTGGAATGAAGCAGCAATTCCAGTTGACAAATGGATCCACAGCAATGTGTCTTAAATTAAGCTTGTGACAGTTAAACCAATAAACTGTAGCAATGAGAAAACTATTGACAAAGTATAACCACGGAATATTCATCTCAATATATGCTGGAATCTGTACTTTAAGTAAAAGGATAATTACTTGAAGTAGTACAAATGGTAACCAGGTACCAAGAAAACAAATAATGAGTTTGGGCAAGAGTGTTTTTTTAGAGCTCACAGTATAACTAGAGTGGGATGAAAAGGGAAAATATAGGATAGTCTCATTCATATAGGAAGTTATCTTAATAGCCTGTACCAAGGTAATAAGTTCTGACCAAGAGGTTATAAAAGCCATAAATAAAACCATCACCATGAAAAAGGACAGCCAGTAACTTTGAATGCTGATGTAGAAAGGACATTGATAAGAAAAAACATTCTGTGCCTTCTGTTTTTGGTAGATAGATGGATCTCCCAAAACATAAGCAAAGACTGAAATCCAAATTAAAATCACTGTAATGAAATAAAATAACTTCTGACACTTAAATGGTAGCTTGGTGATTTTAGAGAAATTCAGGTAATAATCTATACAAGCTAGTAAGAAAACTGGATAATGCAAAAAGCCGTAAGAAAAAGAAATAATTTGAGTAAATAGGCAGATGTGATATTTAGTAAACCTAATGCCTAAAAGTACAAAATCCCTGAAATAGGTTATAATGGCAATGTTTACCAAAAGTAAAAGATCAATGAATGCAAGTGAAATACAAAAATATTCCATAAAATTTTGATAGGTGTTTTTTCTTCTCATTCCTAGTGTGAGGATATTTAATAACATTTTTCCAAGTATAATCAAGAACAGCAGACAGTTACCATCTAGAGGCTGGTTTGTTTGATGTAATTGGTACTGTAAAGAGCAGATCTCTGAAGAAAGAGCAGTCATATTTTTTAGTGAAATTTCACAAGGCCTGCTGAAATATATATCGCAAAACACTGCTTTACTTTATTTTCCAACTCTGCAAAGAAAAGTGAAAAGAAAACCTGATGTTATTATGATGCTATCTCAATTTTTAAATTTCACAAAGCAAGCACTTCTCAAAAATCTAATCCAATCATTTCTCCCAAATTATTAAGTATATAAATAGGAATTTATATTTCTCATGATACAGAACATGGTGAGGAAGAATTAATGTGTACACCAGCAGTGTCCAACCTTTTGGCTTCCCTGGTCCACACTGAAAGAAGAATTGTCTTGGGCCACACATAAACTACACTAACTTAATGATAGCTGATGAGCTTAAAAAAGGTCACAATCTCATGTTTTAAGAATTTGCACTGGGCCTCATTCAAAGCTGACCTGGACCACAGGTTGGGCATGCCTGGTTTATACTTTGGCCATTTTTTGAGACCCAGAACATCTGGAACCTTTATATCCATAAGCAGAATGTTACATATAAATTACTAAAACTTCTAATAAGTACACCTTTTAATGACTTGTAAAAAGGTAAAATACTTTTACCCACTTGAGCCAAAACATAGGCTTAAAATAGGCCCTGATAGAACAATCACTGTCATTCCCACTCTGACTCCATATAATGTTACCTAACCCCCTCCTTTTTTCTTGCCAGTTAATTTTAGAGCTAATGTTTATGAGGCCCTTTAGTATAGCAATTTTCAAAACCTTTTAGCTGTGGGATCTTCATTCAGATTAAATCTCTGAAGCTCAAAGATGTAACAGATAGTGCAGCTAAAACTAATGGGGACATTGGTAAAGGAAAGAAAGATAAAGCTTTATCTTCTGGACATGATCTTTCAGGTATAGTATGTGGAGATGAAAGAATATAGGAAAGGAGTAGGGACTGAGTTTGGATACCTGAGAATAGTAAGTACTAGGTAAAGGAGCAGGAATTGGAACTTTAAGTAATAAATGCATTCAGAGGCAGGAAAAAGAAGGCTAAAAGAGAAGGGTCAGAAGAAGAAATCAGGAAAGGATGGAAGAGAAAAGGAAATTTGAGAAATTTCTCCTAAAAAAAAAAAAGAAAAATCAGTTCACCCAAAGTTGTTTCTGCAAGACTATTCAACTACAGTCTTTATAAATAGCAAAATAAAACAAAACTCAGTAAAACAAACCCATGCACAAATGCCAACTGGAAATGGGTTAAAAGTGATACATGGTCCATCCTTATGATGTACAAATACTACCATGCCATTAAAAGTGTTTCTTGAGTCAGGAAGAAGACTCAGTGTTCACTCTACCTTTTCTATACTTTTTATTGTTAAGCCTTATAAAGTTGTTCCATGTTTAAAAATATGATAAATTTCCACAGTATGTCTAGTTCAGTGAATTGTATGTTATAAAATTATGTAGCAACATGTTAGCTAATTTTTAAGACATACATGTATAGAAAAAAAACCTAAAAACATACATACTGACTTACCGGTATTAGTTGGTATGCGTAGTATTATACTTCTTGGTCATTCTGAGTTTCTCAAACTTTAAGGGAAAAAATACATAAGGTAGTATCAAGTCTGAAAAGTGAAAAAACTGAAATTGCCTAAAAGCAGATAACTGATTATTATAATTTCAAGGGAGTAACGAGGGTACTGTGATGGTAAAAAAAAAATAAAAAAAAAGAAATCAGTGTGGGAGGAGGCTATCAGTTCTGTTCTGTTGAGACTGAGCCCTAACTTGACAGAGTCTCTCCTAGTTGAGAGAGGAACTTCCATGTTTGTCTTTTTATTGTCCAGTTTCATCAAGAATCCTGCTAAGTCAGGTTAGCCAGCAGGTCTCAGCCTCACTAGTTGATCTCCCTTGGTATCTGATCAGGTTCCTCATCCCTCACCATGCCCCAGGTGACATCCAGTCACCCTGGCCAGCCTTCAGCAAGAACCCTGTTAGGATTCAGCCACTGTCTTACCCTTGATGTTACCTTAGTAATATTCCATCCACTGACTCCAATTTTGCTCCTTGCCTATAAATTCCCACTTGTATTTGAGTCATGCCTAATCTCTTCCTATCACTGCAAAACCACATTGCCGTGGTCCCTAGACTGCAATGGTCCTGAATAAAGTCCACCTTAGCATTTTTCAACAAGGATTATGAATATTTTTCTTAAACCTACTCTTATGGCCATAAATCTGCCATTACATAAGCTCACTAATTAAGGCACACAAATAATGTCTCTATTTATACACACGCGTATGTGTTTATGCAAAGACAGCTATTAGATCATTCAATACCTAAATTCATAACTATAGGTATAAAAACCAATGAATCAAGTTCTCATATACTCAAATTATTTTCCACACCCAAATATACCATGTAGTTTAACCTGACCATCTAAAAACTTCCATTCCAGATTTGATATACACAAGTGCGTAGATGAACTCATGATTACCGCCTTGACAAATGCCCCTGGCCTTGTAAGTGGTGCTGCTTGGATAAGGAAGTACAGATGGAATGATAAGACCACATGAAATACTCCTGAGCCAAGAAACAAAATGCTTAATTTTAAATAGCAAATGTTGGTTTAGAATGGGGGTGGGAAAAGGAAATAGTGTAGGTTCATTTTTTTTTTTTTTTTTAAGATTTACTTTATTGATTTTTGACAGAGAGAAACAGAGACAGAGAGAGACAGAGAGAAGGGGGAGGGCCCAGAGCAGTCTCCATAGCTGACATTCGTTTTCCATATAGTTTCACTCCACAGACGGGCACAGGGCTGCGCAGGGCAGGAACTGGGCCGGGAGCCTCCCACATAGGTCCCGGCAAGAACTGAACTGGGGGCACTCCCCAGTTCAGCATGTGGGTCCGCATGGGCCGGGGCCGGGATTCCATCCTTGGTCCTCAGGGCTTCAAAGCGAGTGCTTAACCCACTGAGCCATCCCAGCTTTCCCATAGGTTCATATTTTTAAAGGCCCATTTTCTAAAGAAAATAAAGTATCTCTAAGATAAGATAAATAAAAGAATTATCTATATGAAATCACTTTATCCTTATTAGCACCTATCTAAAATTAAATAAACAGAGCTAAGGAATCAATTTTTAAGTAGGCAACATCTCAGACAAGCTTGTCCAACCCCACCACCCGTGGGCTGTCTACAGCCCAGGACAGCTATGAACGTGACCCAACACAAATTTGTAAACTTCCTTAAACATTGAGGTGTTTTTTTTTTAGCTCGTCAGCTATTAGTATTAGTGTATTTTATGTGTAGCACAAGGAAGCCAAAAGGTTGGACACCCTACCCCAAGGGCTGTTTCTCAAGTTTCCATTTCATCACTGACTCAAAGTGAAGCCCGTTGGACGGCCAGAAAAGCAGGCTAGTCCTTGGAGGGAGGAAGTAACACTGGGTCTCCTGGGGGTAAGGAAAGTCTACAAAGGTGCAGGAGGATGATGATCAGCAACAGCCACCAAGGCACTAACCCCGAACCTCCTCAGAAGAGGACTGGAAGAAAGACAAGTCTGAAATGGAATATGTAAGAGAATCATAAAGCTGGAAGAAGTATTAGAGATGAGGGGGAAAAGGCCCAGGAAAGATATGCAACTTTTTCAGGCAGTAAAAAGCAATAGAAAGGAAGTATATTAGAAAATGAGGTTTTGTAATGGTTCCTGGATATCATCATGGAAACCAATCGAAACTTTCTTAGATGATTCCAACTTTGTACCTCACTTCTGTAAACCACTAAAAAGATTCATAATTCCAACATTTTCTTTAAACAGACTTCCAGGACAAGGTGAGAATCCTTTCGGCTACCTGTCTTGATTTTCCCTTGAAAAAATGTTCACATTAGGGAAAACTGGGATGGCTCAGCAGGTTAAGTGCTCGCTTTGAAGCCCCAGGGACCAAGGATCAAATCCCGGCCCCGGCCATGCGGACCCACATGCTGAACTAGGGTGTGCCCCCCTGTTCAGTTCTTGCTAGGACCTGTGTGGGAGGCTCCCGGCCCAGTTCCTGCCCTGCGCAGCCCTGTGCCCACCTGTGGAGTGAAACTATATGGAAAACTAATGTCAACTATGGAGACTGCTCTGGGCCCTCCCCCTTCTCTCTGTCTCCCTCTGTCTCTGTTTCTCTCTGTCAAAAATCAATAAAAAATAAATCTTTAAAAAAAAAAAATGTTCACATTAACTCTAGGGATTAAGAGATTTATGAGATACAGTTCCTGAATAATTTTTTAAACTACGTATAATCAACTCATATTGCTTCATATACAATTTAAAAACTTAATATGGATGTTCTTTTCAAGGCATCTTTGGGCTGTTTTGTGATCTGACCAATTTATAAGTATTAGCAGGGGCTGAAGGAAACAAACCATGATTTCTTTTCACTAACCCAGTCTTCTGCTTTTCTATTTACAACCCAATTAATTCTTAAAAACAAACAAACAAACAAAAAACACCCTGTACTTACTCTGCTTTTTCTCCAGTAGGTATTTCTCAGCTTATAATCTTCTATTTTATTTCAGTTTTACTGCCTTCAATTATCTTACTTTTGGATCCTCACATACCAAAATGCCACATGAATAAGCTCTGTGTGAAAGATAGCAAACAAAAATAACCATCATTAATAGCTGTCTTAATAACTGATGTTCAGAATAAATGTCTCTGGATCTCTGCTTAGAAAAGTTATAACTTTCTGTGGGATTATAGCCAGTAACTAAGTATTTATAATCTTTCCAGCAAAAGGAAGGAAGGGGATACTTAGATTGGAAGTCTTCCAAAGACACTTGAGATATGAGTACATATAATATGGCATCTATTTAAAGAAATGTTGTTTATATTGCAGTTCTCACCCACAGTCTTTGGAGTCTAAACTAGCAGTTTTCAACCTGTTTAGTTATAGGACCCTTGGACACTTGTTGCATGTTATAACATAAGTAACTTTTTTTTTTTTTTTAATGAAAAATCAAAGTGGCACTATTTCACATTTTGCAAATTGTCTTAGTGTCTGGCTTAACAGCGGACAGCTGAATTCTTATCTATATTTAATGAGTTGTGATACCACACTTCACATAGCTTTTGGAAAGTCCTCCCCCTTACATTCATGAGCATTTGAGAGTTTTTTAAAAAAGGCTTTTTCTAAATAGGTAATAAATTCAACTTTACTTCATAGTAGTAGTATAATCAATAGTTGTGTTACATAATCTCAGAAAAGTTGAACAAAACCATGTGCAGGAAACAGTAGGACGGAAAGGCAAGCACAGTTCACATTCTAGTCTGTACAAAAAATGGAATTAGCACCATAGCTGGATCTACTGATCCTGATGAGTGGAGAAAGCCTGTGGGAGAAATAAAGTACTGAACCTTGTCCAGGGATTTTACACACCTTTCATCTAATCCTTACAGAAATCATGAGAGGTTTGTATTATTGGTCCCCAGGAGGAAACAGGCTTGGGGTTAATAAGCACATTTCCCAAGGCTGCAAAGTTGTAGCTGAAGTACAGTCCCAGGTCCAATTACAAAGCTCATGTTCTTCAGTAAGCCTCAATTCTGGCTCAACTCAACTGGAAATATAGAAAGGGACCCAATTTATGTATGTAAAAGCACTTTCCAAAAAGGTAACATCCAAATGACAGTGACTGTGTTGATTACTGGTACCCAAAGGACCATACTAACAAAAAATCTATTTGGATCATGTAATTTTATTTCTCCAAAAGGAAAATATAATTTTCTTTTTTTCAAACTGGTCCTTGCTTGATATGTCAAAATTCAGTGAAAACATGTCATTCAGCTGTCTGACAACTGTAGAAAGATGTTTTGTTTTCATTTACATAATATAATTGGAATCAATGTAGAAAATCAATATAGAAAAAAGTTACTTATTTTAAAAATACATAATATAATTTGCATAGTATTAAGCTCAAGTTACAGAATTATGTACAATGAAAATTACTCATCCTACTTGCTCTTTCAATAACACTCACCCCAACTCATCACTATCCAGTCCAGTTTCCCTCCCTAGATAAAACCATGTTACCAGTTACTTGTGTATCTTTCACTGATATTCTAAAGCAAGCTGGTCCAACCTGCGTCCCAGGACACCTTTGAATGCAGCCCAACACAAATTCGTAAAGTTTCTTAAAACATGAGATATTTTTATTGCTTTTTTCTCTTTTTTTACTCATCAGCTATTGTTAGTGCAGTTTATGTTTGGCCTAAGACAATTCTTTCATTGTGGCCCAGGGAAGCCAAAAGGTTGGACACCCCCTGTTCTAAAGTAAATGTTTAAAAAGATGTTTGAAATTTCCATGTTGCTAAAGCAACCAGCAAGGGTTTCTTGATTTGCCCTTCCCCACGTCTCATTTAAATAGTGATAAAATGAGATAAGCATTGAAAAGGTAGAACACAACAAAATGTAAATCAGAACCTAGAAGTAATTTCCACCAGCCCAAATGAGGTTGGCCATGAGGAAGGTCAGTGGAACCAGGAAGGCAGGAAGCGGGGATTAATGACCTCAATAGGATAGGTACTCCCCACCTGCAGCCCCTACCACCCAGAGCATAGCCTTACAGTGCTAACCCATACCTGCTGTTTCTCTGCTTCTGAACCCACAAGACAATTTTATTCCCTTAACCATTACAATTAGTTGGGCCCATGTGGCTGTTTCTGGCCAATGGGCTAAGGCCAAAGCATTTAACAGCAGAAGAGAACCCCTTCAGTGTGCCCTTCCCCTAACACAGGATAAAGAGGCCATGTGTTCCAGATGGGTGCAGATCCAGATGGTAGAGCCTTTGCCACCCTGGGTCCTTGAGTGACTGTGGAGTAAAGCCTCTGATAATTCACAACGGATGTATAGTGTGAACAAGAAATAAAAGTTAGTTACATTAAGCAGCAGGAATTTTAGGGTTATTTGTTATGACTTATCCTGACTAATACAAGTCCTTATAACTCTGTACCCTTTGAAATGTTTTAACATGTATTACAATATATTTTCTATAGAAATTTTATGAAAAATTACTTAGAATAAGAAAGTTACACTAGAAAAAACTATGAAATGCAACAATGCAAGTATAGGAAAAATGGAAAAATCAAAATTTAATTTAAATTTCCAATACATTAATTACTTTTGCATTGTTTTGTTCTGATTTTCTTATATTTACCTATTTTAGAAAAGGTTTCAATTCAGTGACCTAAGTTCTACCTTTAAGAAAAGGAAGGGTGAATTAAAACCAAAGTAAGCTAAAAGAAGGATATAGTAAAGAGCAGAAAACAATGATATTTTAAAAACAAACAGAAAAAGCAATAAATTGAAAAGCACCTTCCAACAAACTAGAAATTACTTTACCAAATTAGGAAAGAGCTCCTCACTATAGATCTTACAAACACTAAAAAGATAATGAGACTATTATGAATAACTTTATACTAAAATGAGACAACTATGATGAAACAAATTTCTGGAAAGACACTACCAAAAACTCATTCAAAAAGATCCTAAACAACCCTAGTAAAGAAAATTGACTTTGAACTTACAAACCTTCCCAGAAAGAAAATTCTAGGCTCAGATAGCTTCACTGATGAATGCTAGCAAACATTTAAGGAAGAAATACCAAACAGATGAGGGCAGAAACACCTCCCAACTCATTTTACAAGAGCAGAACTGCCCTCACACCAAAACCAAAGACATTTCAAGAAAACTAAATTATAAATCAGTATCCCTCAAGAACACAGAGGCAACATCCTTAACAAAGTATCAGATCCATCAACATATAAAAAGAATATATCCTACTACATCACAGCCAATACAAGCTTGGTTTAACATTAGAAAATCAATGTAATTCACCATGTAAACAGAATAAAGGAGAAAAACTATATGATCATCTGACTAGATATAGAAAAAACACAACAAAATGTAACATGATGAAAACTACACAAATAATAGGAGGGAACTTCCCAACCAGATAAAAAACATCTATGAAAAACCTGTATCTAGCCTCATGCTTAGTGATGAAGAGTGGCCATTTCCCGCTTCAGATCAGGAACAAAGCAAAGCCGTCCATCCTCTGCTCCTTCTCAACATTTTATTGGAGGTCCCTGTAAGAAGGCATGAACAAGAAATAAAAGGCATGTAGACTGGAAATAAAGAAGTAAAACTGTCTAATCACGGGTGATAAGATTATGTACAGTAGACTCTCAGTTAGCCATCACCCATGTTGAATAAATGTAATGTTTCTTCGATTTTGTGTGTGTGTGGTTTCTTGAGAGTGCTGGTTGCTTGAGTCCCGGTTAACTGGGAGTCTGCTGTCCTTAGAAAAATCTAAGGAGTCTACAATAAAAGCTACTAACAGTAACAAGTGAATTTACTAAAGTTGCAATTCAATTAAAAACATTTCTATATATTAGTGATAACCAACTGGAAAATGATATAAACATTTATAATAGTATAAAATATATGAAACATTCAGGGATAAATCTGACAAAGCACATGCAAACACAGTATTCTGGAAATTTAAAACACTGCAGAAAGATCTCAAAGAAGATAAATACCATAGATTGGAAGTTTCAGCAAGTTTTGTGTTTTTTTTTTCTGCAGAAATTGGCAAGCTGATTCTACAATTTATATAGAAATGTAAAGGACCTAGCCTAGCCAAGTAATTTTTAAGAACAACAAAGTTGGAGGATTTACATTATCTAACTTGAAGACTTACTATAAAGGTATAAAAATAAAGAGGTTGGTATTAACATAAGGATATCCTATAAATTAATGGAACAGAAGAGGATCAAGAAGTAGACCCACACATTTATGGCCAATTGATTTTCAACAAAAGTGCAAGCTGGTTCAGTGGGTAAAAGGACAGTCTTTTCTAAAAATGGTGCTGGAAAGTGAATATCCATTTAGGAAGAAATTAACCTTAACCCTTACCTCACACTACATACACAAATAAACTCAAAATGGATCATAAGATTAAATGTAGAAGTGAAACTGACATTTCTAGAAAAAAATAGAAGAAAATCTTTCTGATCCTTCAGAGATCTATTAGTTTCCAAGGGCTGCCATAACAGATTTCCACTGGATGGATTAAAACAACAGAAATGTATTCTCAATTCTGGAGAACAAGTCTGAAATCAAGATGTCAGTATAGCCATGTTCCCTTTGAAGGCTCGGTGGAGAAGACAACCCCCCATATCTCTTGCAGCTTCTGGGGGCTCTTGCTGCTCCTTGGCTTGTGACAGCGCAACACCCATCTCTGCCTCCACCTTCAGTGTTCTCCCCTGTGTCCTTTCCTCCCTTTGTAAGAGCACTGGTCATGGGATTTAGGGCCTACCCTAATCTAGTATGACCTTACCTTAATTACATCAGCAAAAACCTATTTCCAAATAAGGTGACATTCTGGATGGACATGAATTTTGCAGCAGACTAGTCAACCCACTATAGCAGACATAGCTTTCTTAGGACATGCACGTGCACTTGTGCAAATATAAGGTGACCAGACGTCCCGCTTTTGGCAGGACAGTCCTGCTTTTTAACAATTTGTCTCACATCCCGCGGCGTTTTAAAAAAGTCCCAATTTTTGGAAAGAATGTACGACAAGCTAGGGAACGGCGGGAGATAGACCCAATTTTTAATCAAGAGCCCCCTCCCCCGCCCCCAGTCAATGGTATCCCGCTTTACCAATGTTAAAATCTGGTCACCTTAAAATACATGAGTTGACAAATTGGACTTTGTCAAAAAAACAAATAGTTCTTTTTGAAAGCACAGTTAAGACAATGAAAAGGCAGGCTGCAAACTAGGAGAAAATAGTCACATTGAGTAATTGACCAACAATGGATCCAGAATATAAAAGTATGTACTCTTACAACTCAGTAAGACAATTAGCCCATTTGAAAATGGGCAGAAGATTTGAACAGACACATTGGAGAAATGCAAATGAAAACCACAATGAGATACTACTGCACACCCACTAGAATAGCTAAGATTTAAAAGACTGACAATACATGTGTAGACAAAGAAACAGAACTATACTTCTCAGACATTGTTTGAACAGTTCCTTATAAAAAGAGGAGCTCTGGACACACAAAGGACATGAGGGATGGGAACACACCGAAGAAAGGCCATGTGAGGACACAGCAAGAGACAGATCAATGGCATGAGGGAATTTGGGGGATAGAATTTTTCTAAAATTAGATTGTAGTGATGACTGTATAAGTCTAAAAAATCATAGAGTTGTACACTTACAATGAAAGGATTTTATGGCATGTAAATTGCACCTCAATGAAACTTTTTTTTTTAAAGGACTTGTATAAAAATATTCATAGCAGCTTTATTCATAATCTCCCCAAACTGAAAACAATCCAAATGGTCTTCCAAGGTGTATGGATTAATAAATTGTGGTATAATCAAGAATGGAATAGTAGCAATTAATGAAGAACAAACCACTAAAACACACAACATGAATGAATCTCAAAAATATGTTGACAAAAGAAGTCATTTTTCTACTGAATACTGTATTCCATTTATAAGAGTCTATTCTTTTTCATACTGTTGTATTGTATTCCATGTATATGACATTAAGAACAGGCAAAGCTCACTTATGGCGCTAGAAATCAGAGCACCAATCACGTCTAGGGTGGGGTGCTTGACTGCAAAGGCACATGAGAGAACTCCTTAGGACATGAAAATATTCTGTATCTTGACAGGGTTTTTGTTTACATGGGTGCACACATTATCAAAATGCAACAATTTAGATCTGTGCATTTTACTATATGTACCTCAATAATTTTTAAGTGATTAAAATGCAAAAAAAAAAAAAAATTAGACAAACTACAAATCAGTCACACTTATTTTCAGAAGGTATGGTGTGTATGTATCTATTTGGAAATCATAGCACATCAAATAGTTAATATAAATGAGTGGCTAATGACTTAATACTCATTTTTAGATGTTTTAATTATGTCATGTGATACATACTCATATATATATGAGTATATAACATGTGTGTGTTATAGAACATAAACTCATTTATTCTTTGTTATATTCATTTACTCATTTACTCCAAAACTTTTTACAGAAGGCCAAAAATATACTCAAGGCATACAAATTCAAACTCTGACTCAATGACAAACACAGTGCTGATACATATTCCACATTTTCTTTGTCAGAGTCTGGATGTACCTCACAGAATAACGTTGAGTTTACTTAACATGCGTTTCCTGGTCTGCTCATGGGTGGAAAAGTGTTAGATAACCAAAGAGACTCAGACTTATGAAACAAAAACATGTTTGGTGCCAGTCAGTTCCAGCAGGTTCAGGACTAGTAAACTAGGTCTTCATTTCAGGTCTCTACTAACAGCAGGCCCCTCCGGCCCCTCCAGCCCCTCCGGCCCCTCCGGCCACTGGAAGGCAAGGCTAACTTGTTCAAACACATCCTGAAGGAAGCTGCTGCCTCTATTACAACTCAGGACTCAGGCCAGGAGGAAGGACACGCCAACACAGGCAGCCACCCACCCTTCTGGTAATCTCCCTTCCACTCTCCCAGTCTCCCTTCCCATCTCACCTTCATTAGCTCTAAACCAGGCCTGGAGGTGTGATGACTAACAAGGCATGATCACTGCTCCCCAGAGAGTTTGCAGGCCAAGCTACCCAGTGCCCAGGAGGGTACAGAATCAGAGTACTTCCTACATTCCTGGTGTGTTTTAGGAAGTGTTTAAAATGGCCATGCCTTCTGACCCAGTATCTCCACTCCAGTAATTTATCAGAAGGAAATAACCAGAGATGAAGAAATTACTGCATGAGCAAGCTCACTTCAGATTAACAATAGCCTACAGAACACTCCCCTGCCCCAAAAGAATCAAAACAACTTAAATACCTAACAATAGGGAAAAACTCAAATGAATTACACAATCATCACAAGATGGACTATTATCTGCAACCATGAAAAATCAGCTTTTCAGAAAAATTAAAGAACTGGAAAATGCTGACATACAGTGTTAAATGACAGAAGCAATATTAAAGCTGTCTATACATCAGGGCTTCCCATGGGGTATATCTCGGAAGTCTCCCTGCCTCTCACAGATCCTGCTGACCCCTGAATCAGTGTGACTGAGGGATGTGCTCTTGTCCTCAGTCTTAACCAAACAGGAGATGGGAGGCTGGAAACTCGTGGGACAGAAGAGTCGCCCTTCTGTGTGCCACTCTGGCATGAAGGTTATTTCATCTGAAAATAGTCAAGGTCAGGAAGGCTCAGGAAGAACCTATGACCTTCCCCCTTACGGCCTAAAAGAATTCAAAGGACTGGCTCCAGGAAGGAAGCTACTATACTACTGCTGATTTGTTTTAAATACAACAACTAAGGAACAGCCAAATAGAAGAGATGCCGAGGGCAGGGGATGTGGAGGGGTGCAGAGCTTCCACGCCCGCTCTGGGCACACTGCCCTGCCAGCACCCTGATGTACTCACCAACTCAGAAGCTCTTCAAACGCCACTGTTTAGGTTTCCATGGAGGCTTCATTACATAGGCATGCTTGATGAAAAAATCATTGCCCATTGATGATTGAATTCAATCTGCAGCCCCTCCCCCCTACCTGGAGGTCAGGGGATGACACTGAATATTCCAATCCTCTAATCACCTGGTTGGCTCCCCTGGCAACCAGCCCCCAACTGACTAAGCATCTCATTAGCATAAACTGTCATGGTTGGAGAGGGCTTATTACGAATAACCAAAGATGCTCCTCTCACCAGCTCTGTGCAAGGAACCAGGGATGAACACTAAATATATTGTATCACAGAATCAAAAGTTTATGTATATTAACCTTAAAATGATTTACAATAAAGAAAAAAAGCAGCCACTTAGTTCCCTAATATTAAGCGAAGGACTAAAAGAAGCATGCAATTATTACAAATGAATTTGCAAAGACATGGAAAAATGCAATGTAAGTTTTAATCACAGTATGACAACTTTGTTAAAATGATAACAAAATGAATTACATGTTTATAAAATGCAAAAATGTATGAAATGCATAAAAAGCTGTTCAAGGGGGAATGACCGCCCCTTCATTTAGCCTTCCTGGACACAGTGGGTGCTTTCAGCTTCCTGGGAACATTCACTCTTTCCCTTTCCCTCCCCAGATGTCACATCTCCCTATGACTTCTTAGTGTAAGAAATACACACTCGTGATACCTTCTCTGAGAAAGTGAAATGACTGGCTCATTCCTATGTTCCCAATCCTGGGCTCATTTCTGGCCTGAACCTCAGTTCACTTCTCCTGACAGGCAGCAAAAGGCAGCAGACACAAATGCAAACAAAAAAACCTGTGCCACCGGTTGAAGATCAAACCAGGCTGCCCTTTTTAAACAATTTTTAAAATACTATGCAAATATTAGTTATCAGCACCTTTAAATCTGCTGGTGTACCTGTTCTGTGTTTCACCACTCAAGGGCAAGTCAAACACACTTCCCTGTGCTTGTGTGAGGATTTCATAAGATTTTATTAGCCCTTCACAGCATTCCTAAGAGGTGTGCTTATTCTCAGCTGACAGCAGAGGCACCAGATGCACAGAGGACGCCTCAGGCTACACGTGCGGCCCTGATGTGTCGGAGTCCAGGCTGACGCCAACCTGCTCTTCCACTGTGGGTTGCAGTCTGTGCCCACTCACGTGCCAGGGGATTCAGTCTGCTTTCCAGAGTCAGTGCGAATTTTAATCCCCAAACAACAGAGCCAAAGCTCTGGGTTCAAAGCCACGGGCTCCAGCCCAGTTCTCATTATTCCCAAACTGCTGCTGCTGCAAACTCCCTGTAGCATTTGTCATGGAGAACACGTCCCTAAAGCCACGAGGCAGCTCCGAACATATGGAAGTCGGAGCTAGAAAGCATGTCTACCCTGTAGCCTTTCTTCTAAAGTTATGGGGGGAGGAAGGGAACCTCCCAATAAAGGCATACGTGAAGAAGGGAGGGAGGGCTCTAACAACAGTAGCAGCTAACCCACAGTGAATCCTTATTCCATGCTGGGCACTGAGTGCCGTTTAATTCTCACAGTATGACGCCATATTATTCATTAGTACTTCCCATTTTACAAAGGAGAAAACACAGGCACAGAGTGGTTAAGAGAACTGTCATGGTTACACAGGTAGGTGGTGGAAGAACCAGAAATAATCCAGCAACCTGGCTGGAGTCTACACGCAGGATCCCTCCCTCACCTTGGTTTGCTCTGGCAGATAATCAGCCCACTTTCCCTCGCCACCTGCCTATTTGACCAGGCAGTTTGTGATCACTTACCTGAGGGAACACACACCCACACACCTCAGTCTCAGAATTCTCCCAGAAAGGATCCAATCAACCAATGGCCTGCCTGGCATTTACCAAACACTTCAGTCTCTAAGCTCACTTTTTCAACCAAACAAGGCATTGCGCTTATATCCCTTCTTTGTTCTATTTCTTTTATCACACTAGGGTACGGGGAAGAGGTTCAGAACGAGCCACCCCACGATGTGCCACTTTGGATGAGGACTATTCTGAGCGGAAGGCAATCAAGACCCTGTGGGCTCACAGGGATCCTCTCATGTATGTTGGTCTCTGCCACTTTCACGTATATGGGGGTTCCCATACCTACGTGCATAATTAAATTTGCTTACTTCCTCTTGATAATCTACCTCGTGTGGACTTAATTATTGGAACAGCTGAAAGAACCTTGAAGGGCAGAAATTAGTTTCTTCCTCCACCACAATGTGTATACCTAGATTGGCAGTTCTAGTGACAAATTCCTCAAAACAGCGTGTGACACTTCTTCAAAACCACTGCACAAGGTTCCACTTGTGGTATTTCCTCTTCCCTTGCCCCCCATCCCCGACGCCCCAGGGCTGTGAACACTCAGATTCAGGGGAAGGAAACAAAAATCTAAACAGAAGCTTCAACTATAATGAAATTCCAGACACAGAGGTGAGCACACCTGTCCCATGACTTCAGCTGAAAGCTTCAAGATGAGGAAATCAGGCCACCCCTGGACTTGCACCACAGAAAGCTCTCAAAGGCAGGACCAGGGGCGCCCCAGCTCCTCATCCCTGCACAGCTTTCAGACGGGGCTATGCCCAGCAGTGCGTAGAGGCAGACCTGTCATGAGTGGACAGAGAAGGGAGAGTGAGGAGTACCTTCACAAGTCCTGGGGACCCTCAAGCTGCTACATAGCGCCAACACACATGCCCAGGATCCATTTGGACCCCAATACCAGGCTGCTGAAAGAAAGTGGGCTTCTTGGTGCCCCACTCACACAGGACACCCTGGGGAACTCCCCAGGTGCACAAGACCCACCTTCTTACACAGAGTTAGTGGTTTGGGATTAGGGGGGCAATCTTTTTCTCTACTGTGGCTTGCCCACATGTACTCAATTTCTGTTGTATTGCAAGGGTAATAAACTCTATAAAGTTCTCTGTAAATGAGGAAAGCTCACAGGGTGTCAGGAAAACAATGACATACCCTGTATTTTTCTGACACATAAGCACTGCAGTGTAAATGCAAGACTTCATTCCCTCAAGGACTATGCCCTGTCCCATTTTTCTTGGGACAGGAGAATCTCAACCTATCTTTTGTTATCCCATTTTGGATAGAAGCACATGTATTACAAAGACCTCTTACTGTAAGAGAAACAACAGTGTAAGTGCTGCCTGCAGCCTCCAGCCTCAAGGATGGGCAACCCTCTAGGGAGGGGAAATGGAGCACATACCCTTCTCTAGAGAGAAGGCTGCTTCAGTACTGCCTTTGGGAATCCTTGGGGTAAGAATGTTTGAAATCTCCCCATTTTCAGTGTTGGTTAAGTTTTCTTTTTAACTCTATGCTGACCTGATAAAACACCTCTGTTGGTGGGATGTGTCCCATGTCCCCAGTTTGTAACCAGAACAATCAAGTGTGGTAAAAAGATAGCTTGCCTAGACTAACTAACCAACTCTTGGGTGTGTAGTTCTGCTGTTTTGCTAAAGGTAATGTGGAACAGCATAGGAACTGGAAACAGGGAAACTCTAAGAACCAGTAGATTTCAACTTAAATCCTGGTTCTACTTTCATCAGCTGCAAGACTTCAAGTGAACCATCAGTCACTCTTAGCTACAATTCCATCTGCCAAATGGGCCGACAATACAAAATTCAGAGACATTTGTGAGAATTCAAAACATGTGTGAAGACTACTATGAACTCTCAACAAATATTAAATTTGCTTCCACCATCCATTTCTCTAAAGAAGCGACTTGGCAAGTCTTACGTAGGTTCTTTAGATTTCAATATTCTCATCTCTTTTAAAACTAAAATAATCCTCCAACTCCACTGCTCTACCTCATAGGACGGGATGAAGTGATGTAGATGAAAGCAGAGTGCTTACAACTTAGAAGAGTTACAGACTTGATTGCCAACACCCTTTCCTCTCATTTCTAGGCCAACAAAGCAGTAATTTGCTTTTCTCTTGTGTTTATAACATGACAGAGGTAGAAAATGGTGTCACACTTGTGGTAATTAAAGTGACTATTAGCAATATACTGACCAGAGTCCAAATCCACCATCCTCACACAGAGAGGAAATGTTATTAGGTCACTGCCTGGTCACTTAAGGGTCAGGAAAGTTTCTTTTCTTTCTCCATGCTCTTGTTTTAGAGAACTGAGGTAGAAAATAATGTTACTTCACAGATGCATATTTCTTTTATTCACACACACAAAACTGAACCACAAGCCAAACAATTTCACATACCATCATAAATGCACTATATTTTCCAGCTGTATGGGGGCTTTTGTTGGTTCTCATTTTCCCATACATTGAGAGAAAACTGGGACATGCTTTGGCATTTCCTCAACTGAATCCTTAAAACATCTTTACAACTTTTCACACTTGCAAATCTGCACTAGGCAAGGTCTAGGCTAGGGCATTCATCTGACACTTCACCTTTCAGCTGCCACTGATAGCATTTACTTGGCTTGTTTTCTTTTAAAAGCAAAGAGGCATTAAAATCAGTTCCACTGAAGCTAAGAAATACAGGATTGTCTTTCAGGAATATACCTCCCCTTCTTCCCTCTACTGAACCTTAACAACTCCCTCAAACTATCATCACTTTTCCAAATATTAATAAAGCATGCCAGAATGAGTAGGAATCAAATGCTAAATTGGGGGAGGGAGGAGCAAGTTGGACGCATAGTGTAACTATTTCTCTCCACATCCCTCTTCTTCAAAGCAGATTTTTGGGAAAGGAAAAAAAATAGCGCAAAATTTTTTTTAGGAGTCAGTTCTTTGCTAAATATTTACATGTCATGATGCCGGAAGCAAACAAAGTAAGGACAAAAAAGACAATATACAGTTAAGATCTCTTTCAGGTAATTCGTAATCTCCACTCACTTGGTGATCGGTTTTATAATGTGCACCTTTTATTGATGTATGCAATGCTTCCAGAAATGTATACAAATTCTAAGTGTACATGGATGTATGTGTTCACTATGCTGACCTCCATTTTTTGATGAGCATAACTTGGAAAGGATTTGGGCAGTTTGGAAAAACTGCACACACATTTTACACAACCTGTCCGTTTGGAGACAGCTCAACCCCCAGGCTTGCTAATGCCCTTTGTATAAAAAAAAAAGCTGACCCAGCATCCACCTGCATCAACTTGATCCGCTCAGCTCCGTCACTCTCAGCAAATATCCTACTCCTTCTGAGAAAATAAGCAGCACCTGGCAGAGAGAAAAAAGTCTGGAGAGGCAGCCTTTTCACCCAATTTACAAAGAGTGAGGGTCTGTGGAAGGCCTTGAATCTAGAATTACTATCAGCTCCTTCCAAACCTACCTTCTGTGGAAAAGCTTCACAGGTGGTGGTGGCACTTAAAGGAAAATACCAAACATACAAAATTAGAGACAACAGTGTAAGGAATTCCACACCCCATACCCTTCATCCAGTTTTAACTATTAACAACTCATGGCCAATCTCCTTTTCACCTAGTTTCCTCTCACTTCTCCAATACCAGTGCTCTTCAAAACCAGATTATTTTGAAGCACATCCTCAATCTGTGTTTCAATTTCAGTATGTATTTCTAAAATATGAGAATTTTTTTAAAAACCGTAACCATGATCCCAACCACCTAAAGCAGTGGTGTCCAACCTTTTTGCTTTCCTGGGCTACATTGAAGAATTGACTTGGGCCACATATAAAATATACTAACACTAACAACAGCTCATGAGCTAAAAAATAAATTGCAAAAAAAAATCTCATAAGGTTTTAAAAATTTCGGATGGACCTAAAGACCATCTTATTAAGCGAAATAAGTCAGACTAAAAGAATCAGGAAACATATGACCTCACTTATAGGTGGAATATAAAACTGAAAGTAACAAAGACACAGAGACCTATGGACACACTCAATAG
>PVKE010025983.1:0-22643 GCA_004027555.1 Craseonycteris thonglongyai | reverse complement strand
CTGACTGATTCCCATACTGAAGACTCATTATTATTATCTTTGTCAGGGTATACACCTAATTATGATTCCTTGGTTAGAGACATGCAAACTCAGTCTTCCCATTAATGTTAAGGCAACAAAGTAAATTCTAAATCTGTCTTTATCTGTAGCTACTTTGAATTAATAAATATTGTTAATAATTATCCATGTTCTTTTAATTGCCCTGGACATGAGTTTTTTGGCCCTTTAAATAGTTATTGTTGTTGTTTTTTATGTAGGTAGATAAGCCATATATCTATATTTCAGTACGAGGTGTACTCAGCGAGCTATTGATAGATTAGCAAAAAGTAAGTCATATTATTCTTTCATGATAAATTTTCTTGGCCCCCAAAAAAATGTGAAAGTGAAATATTGAAATCAAATTATCAGCCATACTGTGCATTTTTATAACAACTTTTTCATATTTACGAACAAATAGTACAACAACTTATACATTGCAGTTGATAAAAAATTAAATTGCATTTTAAGTTAGTAAAAATCTATCTTGAAAAAGTGTCGGAAAATCGAATTTTTGAGGTACCGCATGTACGGAATGCTGCTATCAAAAGTTGGGTCTGGAAATTTATTTTCTTCATGAGCCTATATCTCGAAAACTTAATAAGTGATTTAAAAAATAAAAAATAGTTTTGAATATATATTTTACTTATCTACCCATACCTCGCTGGAGTGCACCTTATACTGAAACACAGTGTGTAAACATAGTATGCATTTCACACCCCTTCTTCCTCCTTAGACTACGCCTATGACAACAGGTCGATCGTGACACACTTTTAAGATAAAAAGTAGATTTTATATACAGAAAAGTTGGCCACCCCTGGTGTAGAGGATACGTAGTGTGTAGTGGAGAGGATATGTAGTGGTTCACTATGTTTCTGTAACTGCTTAGAACTGTTGAATACGGTCTGAGAAGATGGTGGAATAGGATATGAGAAGATAGTGGGAAAAGGTGGAAAAAGGCAATGAGAAGATGGTGGAAAAAGGCAGAAAAATGCAAGAAGCTAGGAAAAGATTCAAGGCTGGCACACAGGAATAGGATCAGTTGGGGGCTCCATATCCTAATATTCCACAGAGATCTACATACATTAAACCTTTGTTTCAGTCTTCAATGAGTATTCATTGATATCTTCTGAAAAACTCCTTCTCTCCCATTTGATTTCAAAATGAACACATGGGTGTTGTAGAAGAGATCAGGCAGAACACACACATGGCAACCTACCTGCACAAGGGTCTCTATGTGCTGTGCATACATTCACCTCGCTTGCACTTACTTTCTCTCTCAACCCTCTCTTTGCATAAGAGTTTCTTGAAGTCATTGGTAGAAATTACTTGTCAGAGAAGGGACACACTACCACCCTGAGGGAGAAAGACAGACAGGGACAGACCACCACCCTGAGGGAAAAAGAAAGACAGGGACAGACCACCACCAGAAAGACAATTCCTCTGTGCAGTTTATAGCCAATGCTTTGTGATTTTTAAATGTATGTAAACAATCAATCTGCTAAACAATTTGTTAAGTTCCCAAGTGTTGCTATGACTAAGCTCTCAAGTGTCACAATGACTATTGACAAGTTATTCGGGTCATCACAGAACTCTTCTGATAATAAAAGACAAAACAAGAATTAAATGGTACAAAAATCTATGCATTCCGATTTTCACTATTACTGCACCAGGGGAGCTCCATTTTAGGTTGTAAACATTTTAAGATAGATGATGGTTCTTAGTGTGCTCCAGGATTTAGACTTCCAGGATTTTTTATTTATTTGTATCTTTGAAAAACCACTCATTTAACCCCTTTTCATACCCTGTATAGTTTCTTCCTAGTGGAATACATTTGAGTTGGATGTTTAATGTATCCACCTTAGCAGGCATTTTCAGATTTAAAAAGCTGATGTGGAGCCAGCTGAATGTGACTCTAGAGAACAGGCTAAAGCAGTAGAATCACCTGACACATCATACTCAAGGAAAGGGGTCATCTCTTAGCCTTTTTGCATCTCTTCATACTGCCCAAGATGGTGTATGCCTTGAAAAGTAGAAAAATCAGGGTGAAATGAAAAAAATATATATAAATAACTAAAAAAGCAGGTATGAAGAAAATTTCTAATCAAAATTCCTAATCAAAATTAGTACACACAGATGTAAATTGTATGACACAGGACACATAACAGTCATACCATCCTTCACTTCTGCTAGTGGTTAAGTACTTCAAAAGGCTTCATCCTCCTGTTTTTCTAGTCTGTTTCTAAATGGCAATGCCCTTTCACATGCTCAGGTGCAAAAACTTGAGTTCAGATAATTGTCAACACTCATCTACACTCTCTAAAGCATTTTTTTCATAACGTTAATTCAAGCCAGATAAAATCCCTTGACAAAAGAATCGAACAAGTCCAAATTGATCTCTTAAGTGGATCAATAGAAACTTAACTGAAATGGATTGGGTATTTTATCAAACTTGATTTAGTAGAACACTAATAAGATCACTTCTAATTCACACATATAGAACTAAATTTTAGCACAGATTGATCTGATTACTAAGGATGAATGGTCACCTTTAATAATGGATTAAGGTGGTACTAAGGATGAATGGTCACCTTTAATAATAGAATTCTTTACCACCTTAATCCATTTTTTTCTCTCACACTCTTGGAGATTGCTTTATACGAACATGCTATGCTTTATATGAACATTGCTTTACATGACATGCTATGCTTTATATGAACATTGCTTTATACGAACATGCTATGCGGCTCAATATAATTCTTCTTCCAGTGTGACCCAAGGAAGCCAAAGAGTTAGACAACCCTGGTGTATATAATCATCTGTTCTGAGAAACATTCATGCAATCTAGACAACGCTAAAAAGGGGTGATAGCCATATTTCTGACTTCAACAAAAGGATAAATAGTAATGCCATTCTCTAAGACAGGGGTCTCCAAACTACAGCCCGCGAGGCCCTCTCATCCGGCCCATGGAGACCTTTTTATCTGAATAAAATAATATTAAATAAATCATTAGAAACAACATCTATGTTTTGATTCTTTTTTATTTGGACCTCGAGTGTGTGGTCGGCCCCCATACTGCTGTTTGATAGTTAGTGCAGCCTGAAAAGTTTGGAGACCCCTGGTCTAAGACTATTTTTAGAGCACTTTTAGGTTCACAGCAAAATTTAGAGGAAGGTACAGAAATTTCCTGTGTTCCCCCTTCCCATAGTCAACATCCCCCAACAGAGTGGTACATTTGTTAACAACTAATGAACCTACATTGACACACCATCATCACCCAGAGTCTGTATTCACTCTTGGTGTTAACACGTTCTATAGATTTGGACAAATATATAATGACATGTATCCATCATTGTAGAATCATACAGAATAGTTTCACTGGCCTAAAAATCTTCAGGATGAAAAACCTAGTTCCTCAACTCAGGTACTACAAGAAATAAAAGATCAAAGGGAACCTACTGACTGAAAGAGACATATCAACCAATGTGGACCTTATTTGGGTATTGATTGAAATGAACTGGTTGTAAAAAGAAAGAAAGAAAGAAAGAAAATGGAGAGAATCTGGAAACTGTTGACAGTGTATGATAAGGAATTGTTAAATTTTATAATAGTACTATGATTATATCTTAAAGAGAAATCTCGTTTAGATACATATTAAAATTTTATGTTTGAAAATGAAATTAATACAGGGATTTGCTCTAAAATAATCTGGCAGGAGAGTGAAGGGAAGGGTATTGACATTAATATTTATTTATTTATTTTATTTTTGACAGGGAGAGAGAGAGATACAGAGACAGACAGAGAACTGAACTGGGGGAGCTCCCAGTTCAGCATATGGGTCCACATGGGCCGGGGCCAGGATTCGATCCCTGGTCCCCGGCACTGCAAAGTGAGCGCCCAACCCACTGAGCAACCCCGGCTTCCCCGGGTATTGATATTGACCATTGTTGAATATGGTCAGTATGTTGTACATGTGGGTTCATAATATTATTCTCCTAATTTGGTATATGTTTGAAATAGTCATAATTAAAAGTTGGGAAAACTACCCCAAAATATTTTTATGGTCATTAGTGGTAGTTTCAAGACTAAAAAACTCAGAGCTTTTGATTCCAGCTCATGTTCTTTTACTATGTAGCTAAACGTACAACCCTTCTATTTCCAGACTGATGTCAGGTTACCCAGTCAGTATGTGGGACTCTCCCAGGCCTTCCCTGAGAAATGTGTGGTGGTACTTCCAGATATTCAAGGCTTTAATAAATGGCCAGTTTCACTTAACTGGCTACTTACCCATGTGAAACCATGAAGGAAGGGATATTACAATTATTAGGGTAAATCTACAGGATGTATGGGTAGTTAGAATCAACAAAAGGACTTGGGTCCTAGTCCTAACTAGGCCTTTGATCTTAGCATAAGCTTTTGGAGGTCAGAGTTCCTGTCTGCGCTGTTCACTACTTTACTTCTAGTGCCTACGTGACATTGTACTGGTACATGGTAAGCAGTAGGTAAATGTTAATGAATGGATTAAATTAACCTTTCTTGGCCTCATTTTCTTCACATGTGAAATGAGATAGTTGGTCCACTCTAAATGATTCCTAAGCTTACTTCAAACATTAAAAATATTATTCTTCTCTTCTGACATTTAAAAAAAATCCTTTAGGATTTTGAAAAGAATTAGTGAATATCTTTAACACTACTACTATCAATAGGTAATATGCTTTCTTCTAAAACACCTGTAACAGAAACGTTGCTATGTTGCATCCAGATCTCTTAAAAATAGCCTATAGCATGCTGTACATTTTCTGTTGGATTGTTTTTGTTTCCATAAATTAAATGAATACTGTTCTTGGCATTACTAAATTAGAGAGTCGGGTTTAGCAAGTTCCAAAGTCAAGCTAAGAAGCTATGTTGCTTGCATATTTGTACCCTTCACTGAAATTGTACTGATTACAATCTTAATGCCAGATTTATAAAAGATTTGAGATTTTGCTTCCTATGGAAACTTAGTGGACAGCTTTTGGGTCAGTTGCAGTTATTGTCATTAGATTCAAATCCCAATGACTAAGCATCTACCTTTGGGAGTAATGACCTTATTATTCTGATGAAATTTGTCTCGGGTATCTGAAGGTTATCACTGGATCAGGTCAGAGTTTATGCAGATATTAAAATGCCTTGGTATTGAACACAAATACTCTAGCTACAAACGGAAAACTGCTATAATTTAAAATGCTAAATAGAGAGGGACTGGAGAAAGCATCTGTCACACATTATTTTATATTCAAACATGATCTTTATTAGTATAAACTCAACATAGTGAGTGCATGAAAATAACTTTCTTATTGAAAGCAGGGTATGATGAATTAAAATAGTCTATCTGTATTGAAAGTTGCTGAAGTACTAATATGAAAATTGTTTTTATATTCAAATACCAAACATAATTTTAGTATTTGATCTGTAAATCATGTTTTTTAAAATAGTTATTTAAAGCAGACTTTATTTTGAAGCTGTTTCAGAAATTCCTTCTTTTTCATGTTTAAATGTAATAGTACCATTGATAGAAATTGTTTTCACTTTTCAAAACTATGCCAGCAAATGAAAGGTTCACTGTGTTTTTATTTTATTTTACTGTGTTTTTAATTAGTATTAATATGTTGAAAGTTTTTTTTTTTTTAAGATTTATTTTATTGATTTTGACAGAGAGAGAGAGAGAGAGAGAAGGGGGAGGGCCCAGAGCAGCCTCCATAGTTGACAGCATTAGTTTTCCATGTAGTTTCACTCCACAGGTGGGCATGGGGCTGTGCAGGGCAGGAACTGGGCCAGGAGCCTCCCTCATAGGCCCCAGCAAGAACTGAACTGGGGGCACACTCCAGTTCAGCATATGAGTCTGCCTGGGCCAGGGCCAGGATTCGATTCTCGGTCCCCAGGGCTTCAAAGTGAATGCTTAACCCACTGAGCCATCCCAGCTTTCCCTGAAAGTTTTTTTTTTTTATGTTGTATGTAATCAAAGAAATTTTGTCCTTTAATGTTAAAAATATCTTCTATTTGATAAGAAACACATTTATTGTTTAAATTAAACATTTTGGTTATCAGATGTATCAAAAATACTTGTTTTTAAAAATACTCTATGATAACATTTTTTTAAATGAAAATGAACTTTTGAAGTTCTCATTTTGGTTTGTTAGGTTTTATTTAAAGTGATGAATGCCACCAATGCTTAAATATATCTACCTATTCAGAGTTTTCTTAAAGCTTTCTCACTTGTGTGGGGTGTAATAAAAGTTATTTTGCATAGGCATTTGGACTTTGTCATGAAAAAGTGACTTACCTTAACCTGTAAAAAAGAGAAATCTAATTTGCTCACTTTTGTATCCACATAAAATTTTGAAGGAATATTTTTCTAGTTAATTAGATATATTACTGGACATTTCTCTCTGTGTGTATGTGTATTTGTTTGTATTGGATTATGTCCATGTGTTCTAATTTATAATATATCTTGAATTTAAGGAAAATCAGATGGTATAAAATTTAGGTCATTAATCATGGTATAAATATCTTCACTCCCAAATTAATGAAGAGTCTTAAAATAAAATTTCCTAAAATTTTAGGAACTCTAAAAACTCTTGCTTATAGGTCTTGTAGCTTGTTGGTTGGGAAAGCCAAGGGGCAGAACTTAATTTTCTTGATCTCTAGTCCCCTATTTATCCTGTTCCCAAACCTATATATGTACTTGTCTGTAGTCGTACGCCACTTAGGAGAGGGATGTGTTCTGAGAAATGCATTGTTAGGAGATTTCATCATTGTGGGAACATCGCAGAGTGCACTTACAGAGACCTAGCTGGAATGGCCTCCTGCACACCTAGGCTGTGTGGTTCAAGCCGATATAGCATGTCCCTTTATAAAACAACATGTTATTAAACCCAACCCAAGAGAAAGTGATGCAACCGAGAGATGCAGTAAACCCTCGATGTAAGAGGCTGCTGCCAGCACAGCACAGCATACTGTTTTACAGTACACTCTAAAACAATGATAAAAAAAAGTACAGTATAGTAAATAATAGAAATCAGGGACAGTTATTATCATTATCAAGTATTATGTACGAGGGTGGGCTAATAAATTTTCCTCCACTGTAATAGTTTTTGTTATGTTAGATGTATCTGGATATAACTGGTTCTGTGTAGTCACCTCCATCATTCTTGACCTTGCACACACACATGCTTACACTTTTCACCCAGCACATCAAAATGGAAGAATGTTTAGACATTCGGTTCAAAGAGCGTGCTCTTACTGAATTCTTAACAGTGGAAAAAGTTCCTCCTATTGAAATTCACAGATGAATGCAACATATTTGTGGAGATCAGTGTGTTGATATGAGTACGATAAGATGCTGGGTCAGGCAGTTCAAAGATGAAGAGATGGGGCAAGCAGACTGAGTGACAAACTACAAAGTGGAAAACCTATGACTGTAATTGATCAACGTCATCAAGTTTGTGGAAGTATTTTGAAGTGTGTGGTGATTTTGGAAAAAAATAATTATGCAGCTTTGAAAATAAATGTTGTAAAGAAGCCGGGATGGCTCAGTGGGTTAAGTGCTCACTTTGCAGCCCCAGGAACGGATGATCAAATCCCAGCCCTGGCCTATGCAGACCATATGCTGAACTGGGGTGTGCTTCCCATGAGGGAGGCCCCAAGTTGGGTTCTTGCCCCCCAGTTCAGCCCCTGGCTCAAGGGGGCGTGCCTCCCATGCAGGAGGCCCCAGCCCCATTTCCTGCCCTGCACGGCCCCTTCCCACCTACGTGGAACAAAACCATGTCAAGAACTGATGACATACAACTATGGAGACTGCTCTGGGCCCTTCCCCTTCTCTCTGTCTCTCTCTGTCTCAGTCAAAACCAATAAAATAAATCTTCTAAAAAAAAAAAGGAAAATGTTGTAGGTATATTTCTTTTTTCTTATATCATTAAAATATCTTTTCCTGTTCATTTTCTAAATGAAAGCAAAATTTATCAGCCTGCCCTCATACTGTAGATAATTGTACATATTTTTATAGGACTGGGAGTGCAGTAGGTTTGTTTACACCAGTATCACCACAAACACATCAGTAATGTGCTGTGCTGGTAGAACCTTATAATAGGAAAATTTCAGCTCCAGTTATAATCTTACGGGATCGCCATCCTGTGTGTGGCACCTCATTGACAAAACATTATACAGTGCATGACTGTAGTTGTTTTCTTTTGGCAGATAATCACTGTAAAATAGTATAATGTTATCATCTCGACTTTGAAGTTAGAGGCTAACAGAGAAGAGTTGAGTGGTTGTCTAGGGATACCGAAGATGAGTGACCCCTCGCTTACCTGGCGGCTACTTCTTTGGTAATGAAGATTCTTTGATACAGCTGGAAAGAAGAAATAATCACTGAAAACATCCTCTGAACAATAAAAAAATAAAACTCCACAAAAGCCACAGTAAAGTCACGTACACAAATTCTCCTGAGGATACCCTTACTCAGAATCTCTGGGTTCTTCCTTTACCATGCAATTTCATTGTTAAAAACCTAGTTACCCAGCTCAATGCAGATGAGAAGCAAAATTTAGAAGGGGTGGGGAAAGAAAGCTTTTAAAGGCAGGCACATGGCCAATTGTAAGAAGTGGCCACTTAAATAGAGGATGGAGATGCAAAACTGCAAAACACAGACATTCCAAACATAGTAGTCTACAGGTCCTATAGCATGAAGGCAAATAAATCCCCTGCACCTTAGGGTCCCTGGGGGGCATTAGAGTATTCAACTATAGTGTAGTTTTTGAACGTGATAATTTCTCTGGGTCAGTAAAGGGAAAATTGTATGAAGTTATTTTCAAAGAAAATAATACTGAAACAACAAGGTTTAGCCTGTAATGGTCTTATTTACAAGCTGCATTTGAAATTTGAAATTCAAAAAATAATTAAAATACTTTCAGATGTTCGACACTCAAAGAGAAGCTTCATCTCCCTGGAAGTTTTATTTATGGAGCATTTCATGATTTTATTCCCTAACAGTGCCAAATCAGTTAGGGGTTAATTGTAGTTGTTAACAGTAGACCAGGTGACTTAATCAGTTTGGTCTCACCCAAGAAGCAGAATTGATTGCCTTTACTTTGGTGCTTATTCATAGCAGTGCTTTGAATATGTTCTTAACCATCATCTTTTAAGGCTTTACCTGGAAATGAGGAATACTGCAAAGTAGTTGAGAGAGTAAGCCCTAGAGTCAGACTGCCTGGGGTCAGATTCTGGCCATACTTAGTCTGACCACACGTGCTGTTTTAAACGGGACAGAAAACAACAGTTCTGTCCTGTTTAGAATGTATGATGATGATGGGAAGATGGGGTGGCTCAGCGGGTTAAGCACTCATCTTGCAGCCCTGGGGTCTGAGGATCGAGTCCTGGCCTAAGCCCGTGCAGACCCATATGCTGAACTGGGGTGTGCTTCCCATGTGGGAGGCACGGTGGTTCGTCCCCTGGCTCGAAGGTGTGAGCCTCCCATGCAGGAGGCTCCCAGCCTGGTTCCCACCCTGTGTGCTCCACCCCCCACCTGTGTGGAACGAAACCATGTTGAAAACTGGTGACGTACAACTATGGAGACTTCTCTGGGCCCTGCCCCTTATCTACGTATCTATCTGTCTGTCTGTCTGTCTCTCTCTGTTAAAAAAACAATTAAAAAAATATGACCAGCCTATGTGGGGCTTAAGTTTTGTTTTTTTTAATCTCATTTCCTTTTATTTCCACACCTCTATGGCAAGTGATCTCCCTTCCCTGCCCCCCCGATTGGCACTTAAATATGCACCACATGGAAATTTGAGCCCCTTCAAGATTTTTTGTTTTTATTTTTGTTGTTTTGATTGCACTTGGATTATTTTAGACATCCATTGTGTGGACTCTATTTTCTCATTTTAAAATCTGAATACCTTTGGTCCTAGTCACCTCTGGACAAACAGGATTTTATTATATAGCAGTATAGGTTTGCCAAACAAGCCAAATAATTGGGGATATAAATACTTTTCATGCTGGAAATTGTCCTTTGTTACCATGAAATTATATTGTCCGAGCACTGCAATGCAATGGACAACCCTAGTTTACACAGCAGCCTGTTTTGTTTTTTAAACAAGCCTTAAAAACCACCTAAACTAGAATTGTGTCCTTTATACATCTAGTTCTTGGTACATGGTAGGTATTCCATAAATGTTTGTTGAATCAAGGGGTTGAGTTTCTGTTAAATGGCAAAAGTAATTTTTTTTACCACACTTAAGTTTTTAAAGATTTATTTTTATTGTTTTTGACAGAGAGAGGCAGACAGACAGAGCGAGAAGGAGGAGGGCCCAGAGCAGTCTCCATAGTTGCACATCATCAATTTCCCAATGTAGTTTCACTCTACAGGTGGGTCCGGGTCTGTACAGGGCAGGAACCAGCCTGGGGGGCTCCCACATGGGAGGCACACCCTGGCGAGAACTGAGCTGGAGGCACACCACAGTTCAGCTTATGGGTCCACACGGCATGGAGCCAGGATGTGATCCTTAGACCCTGGGGCTGCAAGACTAGCACTCAACCCACTGAGCCATCCTGGCATCCCCCACACTTCCATTTTTGTTAGAGGCCAAGGAATCCTATACCAAATATGGATTACTCAATTTGGCCTGTGAAGAATGTGGTAGTAGAATTCGATTATTTTCTTGGTTCTTCCCCTGAATACTCATTATGTGACTTTGGGGAAAATCACTTAATCTCTCAGCACCTCAATATCTTTTCTTTTAAGATTTATTTTATTGTTTGAGAGAGGGAGGGAGACAGAGAACGGGGAGGACCCAGAGCAGTCTCCATAGTTGTATACCATTAGTTTTGACATAGTTCCATTCCACATGGGGATGTGGGGCTGTGCAGGACAGGAACCAAACTGGGGGCCTTCCAAATGGAAGGCGCCCCCCAGTTTAGCATATGGGTTTGCATGGGCCAGGGTCAGGATTTGATCCCCAGACTGTGGGGTTGCAAGACAAGTGCTCAACCTATTGAGCTATCCCAGCATCCCCTCAATTTCTTTATCTGTGAAGAGTCTGTGATTAGATGATCTTGAAGGTGCTGTTCAACACAAAGTTGTATCATCTGTAATCATTACATTTTATAGAGAACATTAGGAATGACATTAATATTAATCATTTAAAAGTGTTTCTTGGTGCATAATCCTAAAATATAATAAGTGGCTCAAAGGGTGTGCCTCTCCTTTATGCTTGCTTTGTAGTGAGTATCAATCTGTTCTGATTTGAAGAAAAATGTAGTAGGGGAGGGGGTATGAAAATAATCTGGAAAATTACTTTTTAAAATTGTTATATATAGAATAGTCTTTGTTGAAGAATAGTTTTGTTCCACTAGAAAAATCATCTGTGAACAAAACTGGGTATCTCTCTTCCAAAGCAATGTAAATGCTTAATACATATGAAACTTTTCATCCATGAAGAAGTACAAATGAAGACAACAATGAGATACACTTTTGCCTATCAAATTTGTAAAGGTTTTAAAGTAGCACTCATTTTTGGCAGGGGTATTAAGAAACATGCACTTACAGCAGTGGAGGTATAAATGGGTACAGCTGTTCTGGAGGACAATTTGAAAATTTCACAAAATGCTGGAAAATGTGTATGCTTTTGACTTGCAGTTCCACTTCTAGAGAAGTTTATTTTAAAGAACTTTATCATGGAATAGCACAACATTTTCTTTACAGAGATGCTTATTATAATAGTACTATATATTATATATATAGGGCCCAGCAGAAGTTTCGCCCCTTTTTAAGTTTACCAGCTCATACAAAACAAGGGGTGCTACTTCTGCTGGACCCTGTATATCTGGGAAGACAAGATACATACTCAAATCACTACATAGTAAGATTCTGGGTCACTTTAATTTTCTTCTCTACTTTTTTATGTTTTCGACATTTTCTATGTGCACAGAGGCTTTTTTCAATCACAAAATATGTACAATTTTGAAAATGTGGGCTTGTTTTTAATAAGTGTACAGAATTCTTTCCCGTCTCACCTCCACTATTCAACACCGCCTTGCTTTTATTTCTGAACAGGTCTCCAGAAGAGGCTGGCATTTCAACATTAGAGGTAAGACATGCCTTCTGCCACTTACTTTTCTACAAATTGTAAGCACTTCGTATTCATTTTTCTCTTTTATGTAATTCTTCTTTTTCTTGCCTTTGCTTTCTATTACTTATTTTTTGCTAAGTAATACTGTCATTGTATCTTACTCTACGTATAATTAGATATTCTAGAAATACCTGATTAAGTATTGTGCTCTAAAGAAGGAACTGTAAGTATTTTTTAGATTTTTGCTAATTTATTTTTTGGGCTTAAAATTTTTAGAATAAAAGATCACCATAAAATACTTCTATTTGTGTGTGTATGTGTATATTTTAATTGAAAAAAAAAAACTACTTGCATGACAAAAATGTGGAGTAACTAGAACACTTGTATACTTCTTACATGTATACACATGTATACATGTGTATTGGTATCTGCACTATATATAAAAATCATTCCTAGCCTTATATCCAAGCAGAGGAGTTTGTTATGGAGATATTATGTCACCCAGAGCCACTTTAAGTATAGGAGTATCATGAAATAGATATTCTTTGATATTTGATATCAAATTGGGTATATACTGTATGTGTATGTTTGTATATGTGTGTGTTATGTATGTCTGTCCATAGGTTTATATAATCTCAAACATGCTCTATTTTTTCCACTCTTCTACCTTCTTTTTATGCACATTGAATATTGATCTCTTTGATAAATTGTGGTATATTCATATGGAATATTCTACAGCAATGGTTATGAACAAATTATTTGTAGTGAGGGTGATTTTCAGTACCATAGTGTTGAGTGGGAAGCAAAAGACAACTCACAGAAAAATACATGCAATAGGGTCCCATTTACATTCAGTTCAGAAGCATGCAAAAATAAAGACGATTGTTTAGGGTTATAAACATAGTAAAACATATATAAAGAATATAAAGAATGTCAGGGGAATGGTAAACACAAAATTTAGGATACTAGTCATCTCTAAGGTGGAAGGAATGTAATAGAAATGGGAAAGATATACAAGAGACTTGAAAGTTAATGGTAACTATGTTCTTTTTCTTGAATTGAGTACTTAAAGTTTATATCATAATTCTTTATTCCTTATATTTTATGAAAACCCTTTCATATTCTATTTAATACAATCATTTTTAAAAGTAGAATATAGACATGATTAAAATCCACTCATTGGGGAAGCCGGATGGCTCAGTGGGTTAGTGCTCACTTTGCAGCGCTGGGGAACGGGGATCGAATCCCAGCCCCGGCCTGTGAGGACCCATATGCTGGACTGGGAGCTCCCCCAGTTCAGTTCTCTCTCTGTCTCTGTATCTCTCTCTCTCTCTCTCTCTCTCTCTCTGTCAAAAATAAATAAATAAATAAAAATATTTTTAAAAAAATCCACTCATTGCAAAAGTAGATGATTAAAAATGTGACTTTACTCTCATCCTTCATCTTCCACCTCCCATTTTCCATATCCAGAGACAATTGCTGCTTATGCTTGTAGGTTTTAAAAGCCGCTTAGCTCTAAGATATTTTTAGGTTATAACAAATGGGTTTTGGCAATCTACTTGATCTCAGTAATTATAGATTGTCCCTAACTTGAATAAAATTAGATAGAAAATATACATATTTTAGTAAATAAATATGAAGTTGAATAGTGTTCTTTTTATTTTGAAATTACAGAGTCACAGAAAGTTGCAGAGATAGTACTGAGATGTCCTATGTATCATTTCCCCAGTGGTTATATCTTATTTATACTATAATATTGAAACCAGGAATTTGACATTGGTAAGATATATAGATAGACAGATAGATACACACACACACACAACATATGTAAATACACTGAATCAGGTTTTACTAACAAACCTTTGATTAACTTCTGTAGAGATCAAATCCTCTGGTAGGCACCATATCACTCCTTTAAACTTATGACTTAATAGTAGTTTAACCTATAGGAGTTGATAGCTTTCAAAAGTTCGAAGTCCAAGAGAGTTTTCTGAAGACCAAATAAAATAGAGGTCTAATCACTGCTTGGCAGTGTTTGTCAGTATAAGAATGTTAATCTGTGACCTTTGTAAGTACTTAATTCAAACAAGTTGAGTGTGTATTTTTGCTTAGGTTAACTTAGGGAAATTATCCACAGAATTAGGTTATACAGTGCTTCTCATTTTCCTACTAATTAAGTTATTGGAGGATAATTGGATACATGTACTTAATTTGTAGGACCATTGAAGGTTTTTCTCTAATAAGTATTAAGTTCTTAATGGCCATAAGCTTTCAAGTATTTTCTGTCCCTTAGCTTGTCAAGATTATTTTCTTTTTTTTTTTTCAGTTTAATTGAGAAATCGTTGACATACATCAGTGTATACATTTAAGACAACCAGCATGATCATTTGATTTACATATATTGTGAAATAATTACCACAATAGGTTCAGCTAACATATATATTCTCATATTGGTACCAAAAAAAAAAAGAAAGAAAAGAAAGAAAAAAATTGAAAAAAATGGCCTTGTGATGAGAACTCTTAGAATTTATTCTCAACAAATTATAGGGGAAGCCAGATGGCTCAGTGGGTTAAATGCTTGCTTTGCAGCCCCAGGGTCTGAGGATGGAATCCCAGCCCTGGCCCTTGCGGACCCATATGCTGAACTGGGGCGTGCCCCCAGTTACATTCTTGCCGGGATGAGCTTCCCATGTGGGAGGCCCCCAGTTCAGCCCCCAGCCCATGAGGGCGTGCCTTCCATGCAGGAGGCCTTCAGCCCGGTTCCCGCCCTGTGTAGCCCAGGCCCACCCGTGTGGAATGAAGCTATGTGAAAAACTAATGATGTACATCTCTGGAGACTGCTCTGGGCCCTCCCCTTTCTCTCTGTCTCTCTATCTCTGTCTCTTTCTGTCAAAACAATAAAATCTTTAAAAAAGTATTTCACATATATGAGGCAGCAGTGTTAGCTATAGTCATTGTGTTATACATTACATCCTAGTACTTACTTATCTTTGAACTAGAAGTTTGTACCTTTTGATCACCTTTCTCTAGTTCACTCTTTCTTCACTCTTAATTGGTTTTGATGAGAATTTTTTCTTTCTTTCTCTCTCTCTCTCTCTTTCTTTTTAGTTTAAAAAAGGGATTCAATGAAAGGATATGTAACTTAAGGTATATGTATTAATGGAGAAAAGCCAGAGCATACATTATTCACCACTCTTTCAGCAAATGTTTACTTTTGCCAGGCACTGTTTTATGTACTGAGTAAGTAGTGGTAGACAAAACAAACAAGGTCCCTGCTCTCATGGAGCTGACATTCTAGTGGGGCAGGGAAAAGCCAAAATAAATAAATAAGCCATTAATCAAAGTCCTTTCAGATGATAAGGACTAAAAGAAAATAGGATTATGTGATAGAAAATTAAGGGGGAGAAGCGACTTAGGGTGTTCAGGGAGGGTTATCCTGATGTAATAACACTTGAACTTATGACCCTAAGGAAGGTAAGAAACCATCCAGTTGGCCAAAGTGTAATTGTGGGGTTTTCGTGGAAGAGGGAGGTGAAAAATGTCGATGTCAAAGATGTAGGCAGGGGTCATGTCATATTAGGGCCTCATGGGCTATAGTCGATTTTACATGTTAGCTAACACTTGAAGTTCCATGAAACAGCTTTTCTCTAGTAGAATTTTATAAGATTGGTAGTATTCCCCAAATGCTGGAAGAAATTCAATAAAACAACTTTTCAGCTAAAAGATATTGGAAGTTCTACAGAAATTTCTCTAGCACGTTACATAATTAACATTATAATAGTCTATGGAGTGATTATATCATGGGGCTTATCATGATTCTATCCTTATCCATCCTTGGTAGAAGTGCTATCTTAATATTTACATACATCCTAACATGCCTTAGGTTTCTTATCTCACAGAAAATGCTTATAGTGGCTTTCTTCTAATAAATTCTGTGGTATGTGTCAAAAATTATGAAAAGTTTTTTTTCTCAGTATCAGTAGTAGCATTCAAATGGCTGTATTTTTGTAAATGTAAGGACAATTTAAGATGGAGAAAAATATGGTGTTAAGATTTGCAAGTGTATGATTATCTTAATTTACCCAAGTTTTTTTCCAGCAGAATTGCAGTACCCATTTCTATCTTCTCTAACCTCCCAAATATATATATATATGTACGTATGTGTATATGAATGTATACGTAGATATATATGTATTTTTGGTGGGTTTAATTGTGTTCATCTGTTACTGCTTTAGGAACTTTATTTAATTTCCAGTTAAGTCTTTATTCTTTTTATCTAAAACATGTAGAGTTTTTAAGAAAATGATTGTCTGAAAGTGATTTTCTATATTATGTAGTTTTGTATTTATGCATATTTATGGAGCAATACTTTTGGAAAAATAACAGCTCTGTTTCAACCCTTTACTTAAATCCTTAATCTTTTTAAGCTATAAAGGTACTTATTAGTTCTTATCTTCCTGTAAGGTTTTTTTAATTCAAGAAAATTGGACACTTAAAGCAAAATACCCTATTGCAGTAGAAAAATTAAAAGTTGTTGATTGATAACCTTCTTATGCAAACTGTATTGTCCCAGTTGGCATAAAATCTCTGGGCATCTGTCAGTATACAAACATCTAAGCTCTTTATGGGCCTTTGATTTATTAATGCTATATTTTCTAATTTGTGCCCATTTTAAACAGTTTTAAGAAAGGATGTTATCATTTGGTCTCTGTTTCCTTTCTTTTTTAAATAGGAAACAGAGAACACTGCACACAAAGCTGGAAATGAGTCACCTGTACAAGAACTGAAACAAGATGTATCTAAAGAGGTTGGTAAGATAGAACGTCAATATTAGTTTAGCAGATGTTATTTATATGGTATATTGAACGTGGTAAA
Organism: Craseonycteris thonglongyai; assembly: GCA_004027555.1. Taxonomy (NCBI): domain Eukaryota; kingdom Metazoa; phylum Chordata; class Mammalia; order Chiroptera; family Craseonycteridae; genus Craseonycteris; species Craseonycteris thonglongyai. The sequence continues at coordinate 5,624 of PVKE010025983.1, read as the reverse complement.
TTTTGTATATTCTTTTAGTATAGTGCTCTATACATGGTGGATGTTCAGTAAATGTTCCTTGAATCTGTTGAATTTGTGATTGAAGATGCATCAGGGTTTTTAGAAGTCATTTTATAATTGGTAATTTATTCTTTGAAACAGTATTTTTTATTGAACTAATTGAGGTGACATTGGTTAATAAAATTATGTAAGTTTCAAGTGTACAGTTCTATAATACATCATTTGTATATATTTGACCTCCTTTATTATATTCAACCTCCCCCTAGCCCCTTTCCCCTCTGGTTTGAAACAGTATTTTCAAAAATGTTTTGAAGGGAGTGATTGTGTGTGTGTGTGTGTATTTTAAGTTATAGCTGCTATTGAGTGAAAGGTATTGAAAGCTCTGTGCAGCATGTTCTAAAGTCTTAAGAGTTGGAGGTTATAAGACATCATTACTCAGTGCGTTTGATACCTTTTAAAGAATTCATGCTATGAAGAGTTTGGTTTACTAGAAGAGGCCGAGCACAAGATAACATTTTGGCAATGGAGTAGTTCACAGTATCAGAATAAAACCCAGGGAGAAAGGATGGTGTGTGTTCATTCATTTATATTAGTTTTTAGTGTTTCTGCACTACTGTTCTGTCAGTAGATTTCCAGAGACCAACAAGATGACCCCTTCTCTACCCCAGAGTTTCTCAACAGTGATACTATTGACATTTTGGGCTGAGTAATTCTTTATTGTGGAGGGAAGGGGGACTGTTCTGTGCATTGTAGGATATTGAGCAGCATCCCTGGCTTCTACCCCCTAGATGCCAATAGATTCCTTCCACCCCATGTGACAACCAAAAATATCTCCAGACGTGACCAGATAAGATAGATGTCTGGGGAAGGGTGGATACCTAGCAAAATCACCTTCAATGGAGATCCATGGTTGTACCCTTACAGAATTTAGAAATGTAATGAAATATATATTTTAATATTGATCATACTTTTTCCTTTAAAAGTAAAAAATATGCTTTTGTGGAGAAATGGTAGAATTGTGTATCAGCATAAATAAGGTAACAAGATTGGTACCTTTTGTTGTTAAATTTATTGGGGTGACATTAATTGATATCAATTACATTGTTGTACCTTTTTTTAAAATCAGAAATTGCATACAATTATGCACTATAACAAAAAACTGTCTTGATTTCTTAGCATCCCCTTCTGTTTTTCACCTATTTGCATACTTCTTTCTCTAATTGTAGTGTAGATGGAATTTTGTATTCTACCTGTTCCTCTTACCAGTTTTACGTTTTCATCATATTTCCACACAATTTCAGTACTCAGTTCTCATTTGATATAATAACAGTTTCCACCAATAATAAAAATATCTAGCTATTTTTATTGTTGAAAACTTGAAATGTTTCTACTTTTTCCACTAGAGCTTTTCTTTCCTTTTTTAAGATTTTTTTCCTTAGGATAAATTACAAATGGGTAACTATCTATAGGTAGCAGCAGAAAAATGGTGATTTTTTAAGGCCAAAGATTGTGAAGTAGAAGTCATCCATAGTTTGGCAAGATGGAAAGATAAGTGGACTGGGAGAATTAATGTATAAATACTAACAGCACTGGGTAGAAAGTATATTTCCTTCTAAATGTTGGTAGTACACATAGAAAGCCTGTCTGTATTTTTTAGCTACAGATAAATAGATGGTGTGGGAGGGGCAAGGTGAGCTGGATGTTTGATCTCTTTTCCATGGTCCTGATGTTGCTCTGAGTAGTGGGGTATTAGGTGTATTCTGTTTAAGAATGTTAATCTCCTTGCATCTGCCTGGCTTTTCCTATCATAGGCTTGAGCTAAATAATTTGAATTCTTGTACCTAGGTGGTTTTGATTGTTATGGTTTTGTTAAGTAAGCTCAAATCAACAGGCTGTTACCACAACTAACTTGATGTAAAGATGTAAATGAACTATGACATGAAGAGTCTGAATGTAAATTTAGGTTTGAAATTTATTAACAGCAGTGAATGAACTTTTATGATTACATGTACTAACACAGGTTCCCTATTAGAATGGCTAAGAGTGTAGATTCTGGAACCAAACTCCTTGGGTCCTTGTCAGCTTCATCACGTGCTAGCTTTGTGACCTTGGACAAATCACTTGATCCCTCTATGCCTGGCTCCCTCATTTGTATAGTGATGATAGTAAGAGTGCTATCTCTTAAGGTTATTGTAAAAATTAAAACATGTAAAGTGTTAAGAACATTGCTGTGTTCTTATAAATAGCTTCATTCTTTAAAAACTGCTTTTTAACCTTTCATCAGATTATCGAAAGTATTATTGAGGAGAGTCAGAAAGTACTACAGCTTGAAGATGAGTCTTTGGATTCCAATGGAAAAGGACACTCTGATCAAGCTACTTCCAGTCCTCTTGTGGCTGTAACAGATCTAAGCACTATACCTGGACTGTTAGCCATAGATCAAGTACGACAGGAAGATTCTAAAACACCAGAGAGTCAGAGTGCATTTGAAGACACTGAATTAGAGTCAGAAAAATGTTTTCCTTCTGATGGCACCAGTGAGAAGCCAGTAGATGAAACCACTAAGTTATCTGAAACCAGTTCAACTGAGCAGCTTAATGTGCCTGAAACTGAAGCAGAAGTACTAAACCAGGAAGCAGTGGAAGTCAAAGGAAGTGACGTGCCAGAACCTGTGTCCTCAAGCTCCTCATCTGCTAAAGAGTTTATTGCCGTGGAAGAATTGGCTCCTGCCAAACCCCCAAGACAGCTTACTCCAGAACCTGATATAGTGGCTAGTACCAAGAAGCCTGTTCCAGCACGCCCACCCCCTCCAACTCATTTCCCACCGCCTAGACCACCACCGCCTTCTCGACCTGCTCCACCACCGAGAAAAAAGAAAAGTGACCTGGAGTTTGAGGCTCTCAAAACACCTGATCTAGATGGCAAGTATTAATTGAGAAATAAGTATTTTGGTGGGGAGAGTTTTGAGTTGAAACTGTTTAAATTTCTGATTTTGTTTCAGGTTATGCTATGTACAGCCACATTGATGACCAAGTTATAAAAATTATTTCAGTAATAAAAAGTGAAGACGTTTACATTGGTGATCAGTTACATTACTATAATTGAACATTTCAGCAGACTTCAGACTTTCTAATCTGTTACCACTCGAGAGCCAGTTTCACCAGTGTGGTGAAAAGAACATGGGATTTGGAGCCTTAAGATTTGAAATTAAGTCCTTGATCACTGAATGTTTGAGTTGTCTAGCCATTAGGAATTTAAATAACACTTGTTTGAATCCTGGTTTCCCCATATATAAAAATAAGAGTAATAAACCCATTTTCATCACAGGATTGTTTATAAGAATCAGACAAAGGTTAAAGCACTTTTCAAGCCAATTATAAAGTCCCATATAAATATTAGTTATTACCATTATTATTATTGCAGTTCCCAAAGAGAATATTGCATCTCATACTCTCCTAACTACGAGCATGGCTTCAGAGAGTACAGTCAAGGAGTCTCAACCTTCTCTTGATTTGGCAAGTGCTACCAGTGGAGAAAAAATTGTTACTGCCCAGGTTGGTGAATTTGTGTTACGTATATTGGACATAGGCTTTAGCAACTTGCTACAACTGGCTAGTTTGTTGATTATCAAACCTTTTTTCCTCTCCAAGTCAAATATCTCCTTACTCCCAAACCTGCATATTTACATCCCTTGTCCAGCTCTGCTACTAAGTAGCTGGATGATTCCAAGAAGCTATTTAACATCTGAGTCTCAGATGCCACATTGATAAGATGGGGGGTGGGCGAACTTTCCTTGAAGGATTCTTACAAGGAAGAAATAAGCTGAAGTATGCCAAGTAGGCATTGAAAAAAATGACAGATGCTGCTCTTTGTAATATTACTGATATTAATAAATACCATCTACAATCTTCATTTACCTGACCTGTGGTGGACAAAACTGGGAGCTTTTATTTTTTATAATTTTCTTTTCCGAATCATAAAAAAGAACTTCATAACCATGTTATATATCCACATATGAGACAATAGAAAGAACTTGATTACATGAATTTTTCACCACAGCCAAATTCTGGGACTTGGATTACTTACATGGTAGCTATGATTGGGGCAGGTTAGCAAATTGGGAGATAAGACACTGTAGTCTTGTCATAGCCTTAGAGCAGAGGTGGTTTTTGTAGGGCCCCCAAGCTAAGAATGGTCTTTAGATTTTCAAGGGTGGTTCAAAAAAAAAGAATATGCAACAGACACAATATGTGAAGCAAAAAGCCTGCAATATTTACTACCTGGTTCTCTACAGAGAAAGTTTAAGGACCCTTGACTTTGAAATATCCACATATATAGCCCTGATTAATGGCAATATTTCTGCTGGCATTCTACTGGTAGAGAACTTTTGGGTCAGATTCAAATGGAACATTTATTTGCTTTCAAGACTACTGAGATGTTGTTTCAGGGGCAACAATACTTTTGGTACCTAATGTTTTTCAGCATTGCTGGAACTAATAAAGGGCTGAAATGGAGTGTTCCATTTAAATTTTAAGTAGGTTCCATTATCTGAATTCTGGAATTTTTTAGAACTGTGTATGGTAATGAATAATTGAATATTTATAGAAATTGACTCAGTCTACTTTCTGTTTATAAAATTATAATTTCAGGAACATGGAAAATCACCTGATGGGCAGACTATAGCAGGTGAAGTAGTGATGGGCCCTCAGAGACCAAGATCCAATTCTGGGAGAGAGCTTACTGATGAGGTATAATTATGTTTTTTGATCTTAAAAACAAAATATATGGGCAAGCTGGATGGCTCAGCGGGTTAAGTGCTCGCTTTGAAGCCCCGGGGACCGAGGATCGAATCCCGGCCCCGGCCCATGCGGACCCACATGCTGAACTGGGGTGTGCCCCCAGTTCAGTTCTTGCTGGGGCCTATGTGGGAGGTTCCCAGCCCAGTTCCTGCCCTGTGCAGCCCTGTGCCCACCTGTGGAGTGAAACTATATGGAAAACTAATGTCAACTATGGAGACTGCTCTGGGCCCTCCCCCTTCTCTCTGTTTCTCTCTGTCTCTGTTTCTCACTGTCAAAAATCAATAAAGGGGAAGCCGGGATGGCTCAGTGGGTTAAGCGCACACTTTGCAGCGCCGGGTACCCAGGATCTAATCCCTGCCCTGGCCCATGCAGACCCATGTGCTGAACTGGGAAGTGCCCCCAGTTCAGTTCTCTCTCTGTCTCTGTATATCTCTCTCTCTATCTCTCTCTCTCTGTGTCAATAAAAAAAAAATTTTTTTTAATCAATAAAATAAATCTTAAAAAAAAACAAAAAACATAAAATATAAAAACCAAAACGGGAAGGTGAAAAAGTTCTGAAGATGAATGTACATACACAGCAATGTGAATGTGCTTAATGCCACTGAACTATACAGTTAAAATGGTTAAAATAGGGGGAAAGCCGGGACGGCTCAGCGGGTTGAGCGCTCGCTTTGAGGCCACGAGGACCGGGGATCGAATCCCGGCTCCGGCCCAGGCAGGACCCACATGCTGAACTGGGGAGTTCCCACAGTTCGGTTCTCTAACTGTCTCTGTCTCTGTCTCTCTCTCTATCTGTCAAAAGTAAAATAGAAATAAATATGCACT
>PVKE010025982.1:0-22629 GCA_004027555.1 Craseonycteris thonglongyai | reverse complement strand
AAAAGAAATCTTTTGAAATGAAAAGTAATTTTATTCCCTCATACGGAAAAGTGGAGAAAACCTAATCATAATGTTAGATTAGATCAAAGTGGAGATACTATTTAATAACTCAGTATATTAAAAGGAACACTTTTAAGTGTCTTTAATTTTGCTTCATGACTCTACTTTGATTAAATGTTTATTTGTGTAAAAAGATTTTAGATATCAGTACTATGACTCTTTATTTATAGGACTGTCACCAGACCTGCAATCTATGGAGCAGATTCGGAGAATTATGAGACCCACTGATGTCCCTGATACAGGTTAAGTACATAGAGAAGTTTACTTAATTGTTTTATGTAAAATGCTGACATATTTGAATTAAAGGATACAACTCGGGAACAGCCAAATGGAAGAGATGCATAGGGCAAGGTATGGAGTGTGAGGGTTGGTTGATGAGCAGCTTCCACACCCTTTGGCGTCAATGTATTTTCACCAATCTGAAAGTTCCCTAGATCTGGTTGGTCAAAAGTTTTTATAGAACTCAATTTTTCCAGCCACTACCTCCCTAGAGGTGGAAGGAGAGGGTGGGAGATCTGCAAGTTTAAACCTTCTAATCATGGACTTTCTGTTGACTGGCTCCCATCTGAAAACTATCTAGGGACCCCTGGGTCACTCACTTCATTAGGGTAAACTCAGGTGTGATGGAAAGGAACTTCTTATGAATAACAAAAGACACCATCTATCACTTAAGAAATTCCAAGGATTTTAGGAGCTCTGTACCAGGAATGGGAACCAAGACCAAATATATTTTTATTATTCAGTATCATTAAAAGCATTAACCTAAGCAAAATTACCCTTTCCCCCAGTTTCTACCAGACTTTTCAAAAACAGACTTACATTAGATTAATTGTCCCGTTGTTATTTTAGTAATCAGACCCATCCTTATGTGTTGTGTTCATCAATTTTCAACAGATTTTAATATCTTCAAAATGAGGATTGCCTAGAAATGCCATAGGGTCTAGAAGTCCTTTTATATCATAGGAAGATCATATATATATGGGGGAAAAAAAAGGCCTTTTAACTTACTGATAACATTGTTTATTGGTAATTCTGTAAATGTAATGACTTGATTATTCATCAAATATGGTTGGGCTGGTTGGTTACTAAGTTTATTTCCCACACTTGATCTAAAGATTCTAAAAGATGACCATTAAAAAATATTCATGGACCAGTGGCTGCACAAAACATGGCTAAACCTCTAACTAAATTGAATTCTTAAGAAAATACATTTAGTTTCTTTTTTTCAAGTGTGTTTGGATTAGGTTAAGTCTAATAATATCACTCAAAATGCTACTCAGGACTAAACATCAGCCATTATAAACAGTTGTATAGATCCTGTTGTCAGTAAGCCACTAACATTGCATATTGTAATAAATTGCCTCATAACTTGTGTATGAAACACAACTTATTTGTGTTGATTATAAAAGGGGAAAAAACATCCATTTTACCATTTGATTATAATTATAGAATACATTTGACTAAACCTAATAGAAACTAATAAATTTATATAAGATGCTGTTTTTTAAATAAGATATGATATAAATATATATTTCACATTACTACAGTCCCATAGTTTCTGCTATTGGTATACCGTAGTTCAAGTATAAATCATTTTCAACGGTGACATGTTAGGTTTCTCTTTTCAGTATATTTTAATGGGAAATTTTCTGAGATGCTGAAAATGGTCATTTTAAATTTGGTAATTAAAGCAATTTAATTTATAAATACATTTTTTTTGTTCAAAAAAATGCATGCTATAATAATATATAAGTTTACAAGGCAGTGGATATTGAAAGATCAACAAGTCACAATCCCAGCCTTTAAAAAGAATACAATGTAGCGGTAAAGGGACATAAAGAAACTGAGATACTGGTATTAAGAAAGCAAGAGATTGTTGCTATTTGGTAAAGGGTAAGAGGGCAGGAGAAGAAATGTGACAGACACATTTTATAAACTTGTTTTTTCATTGCTGTGTTTTTATTCTTTAAAGGTTTGCTCTGTGATTTGCTATGGTCTGACCCAGATAAGGATGTACAAGGCTGGGGAGAAAATGATCGTGGTGTTTCTTTCACCTTTGGAGCTGATGTAGTCAGTAAATTTCTGAATCGTCATGATTTAGACTTGATTTGTCGAGCTCATCAGGTATGAAATATAAAACTTTTGGTTATGTTAATATTTATTGACTTCACACAACTTTACTCTTATTTGAGGAAACAGGTGAAGCCTGTATCTTGTTCTCAAAATTGATTTAACCCTTTCTCACCCTCTACAGGGGTCTCCAAACTTTTCAGCCTGCAGGCCGCATTAACTATCAAACAGCAGTTTGGGGGCCGACTACACACTCGAGGTCCAACTAAAAAAGAATCAAAACATAGATGTTGTTTTTAATTATTTATTTAATATTATTTTATTAAGATAAAAAGGTCTCCACGGGCTGGATGAGAGGGCCTCGAGCCCGCGGGCTGTAGTTTGGAGACCCCTGCTCTAAGAGGAAATATTCCAAAAGGATATGGTTTTGCAGTGCACTGCAAATCTAGTAAATTTTTCAGTGCTTGTCTGAAGCTTTCTAGAAATATTTGAGCCTGTTGAAATACGATTTTTACATATTATAGATAACAGTCAAAAGAATTGTGTGGGTTTTGGTAAGAACTAACTAGAAATTTTTGAGAAAGTTGGAGAAATTCGATTATGGATGGGGTATTAGATAGTAAGGAGTCATTGTTAATTGTTTCAGTGGTGATGATATCATTATGTAAGAAGGATGTCCGTATCAGAAATACATACCCAACCAAGTATGTAAGGGTAAGCTGACATGTTTAGGATTTGCTTTAAAATACATCAGCAGAGAAACAAGGGGGATAAATGAGAGAAATGTAACAAAATCCTGGTAATTATTGAATTGGATGGTTAGTAAATGGGAGTTTATTGAATTCTATTTTTGTACATATTTGTTTATTTTAAGAAAACATACAATTTAATGGGGTGGGGGGGGCAACCCAAAAAGCAACAGAATTATCTTCTGGAGGGCAGGCCCCTTATAGTACAGGTTTCCCCTGCTAGGAGAGTGTTCTGGGAACGCATTTTTACCATTGTACCAACGGTGTTGTGAGAAGCTACGTTTGGCTTCAGTGAATATTTTTTGGAGACTCTTTCTCAACATGTTTGTCCATTTTGTGATGGGTGATTTACTCAACTTGAAGCATGACAGTGCACCTGCCCATACTGTGCTGAGTGTTCAGCAGTTTTTGACCAAAAACAGCCTTGACCCCCATGCCCCACCCTCCCTGTTCACCTGACTATTCCCCCAATCTCTCCCTGAGCAACTTTTTTTTGCTTCCCTGGGTGACAAAAGTTCTCAAAGAAATGTTTTGCCAGTGTGGAAGAGGTGAAACAATAGCAGAAGCACTAAAAGGCATCAAAATCAATGAGTTCAAAACTGTTTTGAACAGTGGCAAAAGCATCTCAATAGGTGTATTGCATCAAACAGAGTTGTAGGTGACTGAAGTACATGTAAGAATAAATAAATAATTTTTTATAAATCCATTTTTTGAGGTGTCTTCCCTTCACCGCTAGATTGTATGCTTTTTTAAGACTGGGATTGTGACTTGTTGATCTTTCAATATCCACTATCTTGTAAACATATATTAAACATGCATTTAGTGTTTGTTGAATAAAAGAATTAACAAAAGCTTATTTTAACCATTTTTTTTTTTTTAAAGATTTATTTATTGTTTTTGACAGAGAGATTCAGAGACAGACAGAAGGGGGAGGGCCCAGAACAGTCTCCATAGTTGCACATCATCGGTTTTTCCACATAGTTTCATTTCACAGGTGGGCTTGGGGCTGCGCAGGGCAGGACCAGTGAAAACTGAACTGGGGGCACTCCCCAGCTCAGCATATGGGTTTGCACAGGCCAGGGCTGGGATTCAGTCCTCGGTCCCCAGGGCTGCAAAGTGAGCACCTAACCCACTGAGCCATCCTGGCTTCCCCTATTTTAACAATTTAATATATCAAGTTCACATGTTCTCTAGAACTTAATTGGTATGAAATACATTTAATTATCAAAAATATTTTTTGGATACTTTTGAAAGTGCTAAAAAGTACTATTTGAAATTTGTAACTACAGTATTTTTAAAGATTCCTTGTTATTTCTTTTTTCAAAAATAATTTAAGTATATGCTATTCCACAATACTTCCCTTTTCTCTGGAGCTTTACTTGACATCTGACTTCTAGCTCTTTGTGATTCTGTGTGATAACATAGGTGACTGGCTTTTTATTTTCTGCACACGTTACATATACAACATGCCTTTTTCCTAGCAGAATTTCCTGATTCAACTGAAATGAGGTCACGTCCCTCAAATTCTTTGCTTTTGGCAGAGTTATCTTTTAATCAGTAAACACTGTGTTTATGATTGAGATGATTAAGATAAGCCTTCCATTAGTTAAGAGGGCAGAGTTGTTTAAGTTTCCCAATAAAATACTCAGTGTTTTTCAGCTCTAGATCTCCATTCACTGGTTTATTTGTTTGTTTTGAAAAAGATAATGATTTTTAAATACCAGGTTACTGAACTACCTTAGTTTGTGTAATCTTTTTACAGACACCTCCAAAATTTAATTCTGCTTATTTTCAAACATACTATTTTTTGGGGGGTGGCAAATTATCCTCAGAGACCAAGATTGTATTTTTAATGGTTTAACACTAGTTCACTGCAGGAATTATAATAATTTCACAAGCCAAGCAGGGGTCCTCAAACTACGGCCCGCGGGCCACATTATCTGGCCCGCCGGGTGTTTTTGCCGCCGCTGCCTGTCCTGCTTAGCAGCTGACTCATCCCGGGCCCTCAGTGCGCATGTGTGGACATGCTGAGGGACAGTGAACTGGCCCCCTGTTTAAAAAGTTTGAGGACGCCTGGATCGGATTGTGTCTCATAATAAGCCAATCAAGAAATAACAGATTCCAAACCTATGATACATTATACTCTTTTTTCAGGCAAGAGGAAATAAAAGGAACAAAGTCCAAATTTAATTGAGCTGTATCTTTATATAAATTGATACTTGGGCTCCAATTCCAGCTTAGGAGAGATGGCTTAGTCCTGGATAGCTGACCACTAGCTCCCAGGGAAAAAAGTGAAAGTCCCTTGTTGCTAGAGCACATTGCCTGGCATTGATGGAGCCAGCGTTGATAGATAATATGATTTCCTTTGTGGGGGCTGCTACACAACTTTCTCCCCTGTAGGTAAGCCTTTACCAAGGGAGGAGCTAATACTCCAAAGGTTTTCTACATCAGCAATGAGTCTCCTTACTCAGAGAGAGACTCTCGGGTGGCCCTCACAAACTGGGTATTTATAGTTTAAATGTCCCCTTGTTATAGTTGCTTCTCCACGTTTTATTTGATAAGCCTCCAGCAGCACCCCACAGCAGCTGAGTTATGGAGCGCATTTATCAGAGACAACAGATGAGATCATGACATCTTATATCAAAACAGTTTTACTCTTGAAAACAACTTCATTTTTGTCATATACAGGTAGATTTCAAATCATACTAATACACAACACATATTATCTCTAAAATTAAGAGACTTATGAGAAACAAACTTCAAATATTTACTATAGAAAAAACCTATTCTTTCAGTAAATAGGTGAATGAACAAGTGAAAAAGGAAACCAAGACCTAAAAGGAGGTACTGAGTGCCAGGCACTATGCTGAGTTTGGTGTAGATAAGGTGGCCAAGGTCTTAACAGAAAAGGTTAAATCTGAATTCTGTCATGATATAAATATAACAGGAGCATGTTCCTGATACTAAGGTAGGAATTATTTAAAAATATAAATGATTTTGGTGGTGTTTTCTTATATTAGCAGGTATTATAGGATAATTTTTACTACACAAAGAATACCTAAAAGACTTAGAAAATATTCTTACCTACCATAAATAAATATAAAGTATTTGTGTGTCATTGCCTAACTCTCAAATTTATAGAGCTGAGAAAAAAAATTGTTTAACTCAGGAATTTATATTAGATTCTGGAAATCATGTTAAACTATTAAGGAAAAGAATTATATAAACACTTCAATCTATAGGCAGCTAATTTTTAGGAGCATGATCTGTGTAAATTAAGCTCAATTTAGAGTTGTCAGTTGTAGCTACATAATACAGTAGACTCATTAACTGGAACTCAAGCAACCGGCAAAAAAAAGCTTTCTGGTTTCTTGAGTTCCGGTTAACAGAGGGGTCTACTTAACATTTATTGAGCATCTACCAGTCCCCATGGCTGCCGGTTAACTGAGAGCCTAAAGTAGTAATACAAAATTTTAAAGTGGAGCAAGAAACACTTTCTTGCCATAATCTGTCTTTCATTATCTGCTTGTTGTTCATTGAATTGAGTATTCTGTAATTGGATTATATGTTATCATCTAATACTTAGTGTCCGTTCTCTTCATCCTTGGAAATGGTATGATTTTTTAAAAACTTTTTAATAATTTATTATAATTTCATTCAAGCTAAATCCTTGCTATTATAGAAAAACATCAATTTTAATATTCTAAGGCAAGTTTAAGAATAAAAATCAAAAAAAAGGTGGGATTTTGGGGAGTCTTTGTCACATTAATCTCAATGAGTATAGATTGTTGAGAATTAGCTATAAATAAATATTTTTTCTTCTGGCATCTCCTTTGACAGGTGGTGGAAGATGGATATGAATTTTTTGCTAAACGACAGTTGGTGACCTTGTTTTCAGCCCCAAATTACTGTGGTGAATTTGATAATGCTGGTGGAATGATGAGTGTGGATGAAACTTTGATGTGTTCATTTCAGGTATAATATAAATATTAATTTATAACAACTAGAATTTTAAACTATTGTCAGAAGAGTTTTTCTTTTAGATTTGTGTTCTTGTGCAGGTACAGGAAAAATCAGTATTTAGAAGTGATTCTCACCTATAGACTTGTTACAGATTTCTAATTTCGTTCACAACGGTTCTGGCCTTTTTGGTATATGTCAGATATTAGAGTTTTAAGGAACCTAAAGTTGTATCAGTCATTCTTAAGGCAGATTTTTAAATTGTTAAATTTCTATATGACTCTTTGGATAGGTGCTTACCTATTCAAAGAATGTAAATTCAATGAGTAATGTAGATTTTGTTTTCTTCTGCAAGATGAATGGGTAGGACAGACATTAAAGAGAAAGATTATGTATTACAAACTCAGATGAAAATAATGTATAATATATACCTAAGAAAAAGCTTTCTGAATAATTTCAAAATACCCATTTATATAGAAACATTTTAAAGAGTCGAGATTTTTGCATGCTACTTAAAATCATTCTTTTTTTAAAAAGATTTATTTATTGTTTTTGACAGAGAGGGAGAGAGAGAGATACAGTCAGAGACAGACAGAAGGGCGAGGGCCCAGAACAGTCTCCATAGTTGCACGTCATTGGTTTTTCCACATAGTTTCATTCCACAGGTGGGCAGGGCTGCACAGGGCAGGAACTGGGCTGGGTCTCGCCCTGGTGAGAACTGAACTGGGGGCATTCCCCAGTTCAGCATATGGGTCCGCACAGGCTGGGGCCGGGATTCAATTCTCGGTCTCGGGGGCTGCAAAGTGAGCGCCTAACCCACTGAGCCATCCTGGCTTCCCCTTAAAATCATTCTTGTTCACTGACCAAAACAACTTAAGTTCTTTGCTTTTGCAAAGGTTATTTTATATCCCTAGCAAGCACATACTATCTCTTTTTAAGTGTAGAGGGACTTTCCCATCCCTCTTTATTATATTATACTGTTTGTATCTACTAGTATAACTGAGTGGTAAATGTTTAACTTTCATTTACAATTTTGAAGATGGTAACCAGACCTTATCTTTTAGATTTATTTATTTTATTGTTTTAGAGAGAGAGAGAGAGAGATACAGAGACAGAGAGAGAACTGAACTGGGGGAACTCCCCAGTTCAGCATATGGGTGCACACGGGCAGGGGCCGGGATTCGATCCTCGGTCCCCGGCGCTGCAAAGTGAGCACTTAACCCACTGAGCCATCCCAGCTTCCCCAGACCTTATCTTTTAATAGTTGTCATAGTGGAGCTGAATATTTTTTTCCACTGAGACACTATGATGCTCTGAATAGTTCCAAGAAATACTAAGCACTTTTGTGTAAATATTGAAGTTTTCCTTCTATAATTAGGTTACAGCTCTAATTGCACCCACAAAAATAAATATAATTTTTAAAAGAGTAAATATTGGGGATGTGGAGAAATTGTAACCTTCTTACATCTATAGTGGGAATATACATTGATGGTAGAATTGTGAAATGGTACAGCTTCTTTGGAAAACAATTTTCTGTGTGGCCTAACAATTCCAGTCCTAGGTATATACCAAAAGAATTAAAAATAGGTACTCAGTTACATTTTAATGCATATTCATAAACATTATTTATAATATCCAAAAGGTGGAACCAACCCAGATGTCTTATCATCAGAGAAGCTGGTCACAAAACACATATTTGTATGGCTTCATTTATATGAAGTAGCCAGAAAAAACACATCAATTGAGAAAGAAAGTAGATTAGTGGTTGCTTAGAGTTAAAGGGGGTTAAGGGAGTAGAAAGTGGAAAAGGGGAAAGAGTGATTGCTTATGAGAACAATGTTTCTTTTAGGGGTGACAGAAATGTTCTAAAATTAGATTATAGCAGTGGTTGTACAACTTTGTAAATATACTAAAACTCTTCGAGTTGTACAATTTAAATGGGTGAACTTTATGATATGAAATACATAAACAGCGTGGTTTTTTTTATAAATAAAAAGATCTATTTACATCGAACATTAAGGTCTGAAGAGTTTATGACTAGTTACCCTCTAAATCCAGGGGTGTCCAACCTTTTGGCTTCCCTGGGCCACATTGGAAGAAGAATTGTCTTGGGCCACACATAAAATACACTAACACCAATGATAGGTGATGAGCTAAAAAAAAAAAAAATTTTGCAAAATCTTATAATGTTTGAAGAAAGTTTACAAATTTGTGTTGGGCCACATTCAAAGCCATCCTGCACTGTGGATTGGACAAGCTTGCTCTAAATAAATAGTGGCAAGAATTATGATGAGAACGTAGGTCTCTTGACTTCTTAAAGCTAGAGTTTTTTTTCCTCACCACAGAGATAACACTAATTTGAAAAAATTTTTGCTTAAATCTAAGGATTGAGTAGTTGATAAGATTCGTGTACTTGAACTTTTGTTAATTATTAATGGAATGATAAATAATAGCAATATTCAGATTTTCAGACATTTGCACACTTTAAATGTAAGAAATGTTTATGGAATTTTGCTGTTTTTCTACATTTTTATTGCAGTTTTACAATTTATGCCATTTATTGAAAACCCCACTATTAGTAATTTATACAAACTTACTGCATTTGAAAGAATAACATTGACAAATTGTTTACTTTAAGATATTGAAACCATCTGAAAAGAAAGCTAAGTACCAGTATGGTGGACTGAATTCAGGACGTCCTGTCACTCCACCTCGAACAGCTAATCCACCGAAGAAAAGGTGAAGAAAGGAACTATGTAAAGAAACCATCAGATTTGTTAAGGACATACTTCATAATATATAAGTGTGCACTGTAAAACCATCCAGCCATTTGACACCCTTTATGATGTCACACCTTTAACTTAAAGGAGACGGGTAAAGGATCTTAAATTTTTTTTTCTAATAGAAAGATGTGCTACACTGTATTGTAATAAGTATACTCTGTTATTCAACAAAGTTAAATCCAAATTCAAAATTACCCATTAAAGTTACATCTTCACTTATCACAGTTTTTAAAGTTGAAAAGCATCCCAATTAAACTAGATGTGATAGTTAAACCAGATGAAAGCATGATGATCCATCTGTGTAATGTGGTTTTAGTGTTGCTTGGTTGTTTAATTCTTTTGGGCTTGTTTTGTTTTGTTTGTTTTTGCTAGAAAAATGGCAAATGTTTTAAACTATTTTCCCTATACATTTTAAAAAGTGAAATGTGGGACAAGCTTTAAAGACATTCACCAACTATTATTTTCTACTTATGTACCTGTTTGATATTACTAAAAAAAACTTATGCCTCGTTACCATACAAAGGAGTTTTAGAGATTGATATTTTTAAAAATATGCAAACTCTGATCCAGTGATTTAATCAAACAGTTTGGGCAAACTTTACAGCTGATAGTGGATATTTTGCTTTTTATAGAAATTGCCACTGATTTGGATTTGTGCTCTCTAATTTTTAACTTATTGATGCTCTATTGTGCAGTAGCATTTCATTTAACTTTAAGATAAGGCTCATATAGTATTTCCCAACTAGTTGGTAATGTGTTATGTGATACCTTGGCTTTAGGTTTTAATTCGCACGAAACACCTTTTGGCATGCTTAACTTTCTAATAACACCCTCACCTGCATTGGTTTTGTTTTTTGGGTTTTTGTTGTTTTATATTTTTAGATCCACAAAACATGAGAATCCTTTTTTGACAAGCCTTGGAAAGCTGACACTCTCTCTTTTTTTCCTCCTTCTGTACGAAGGATGTATTTAATTTAAATGGATACTGGTTGGTGGGACATTTTGTCAACTGAGTATTGGGTGCTTAACTGTCTAATATTGCCATGTGAATGTTGTATACGATTATAAGGCTTATGTCACTAAAGATTTTTGTTCTGATTTTTCATGATCACAGTTCATATGATATTGTATAGACATGCTTTGTAGTGAACTATAGTAGCAATAATTTCTGTACATGATCAAGGGTTTATTGCAGCATTTCTTTTCCTGTTCTCTTTTTTTAAGGGTTAGTATTAACAAATGGCAAGAGTAGAAAAGTGAACATAAAGATTTTATAAGGAGAATTTAGAGGAAAAAGATTTGTGATTTTTGGATGCGATACATTTGGATGCGATTCTAAAAGCTTTTATTGAGCATTGTCAAATTTGTAAGCTTCATAGGGATGGACATCATATTTATAATGCCCTTCTATGTGCTACCATAGATGTGAAATTCTTGACCTTAATATCGTCTTTGAAAATGTTAAATTGAGAATTCTGTTAACTTACATTTTATGAATTGGTGTATTGTATTACTGCAAGAGATTTGATTTTCAGCACAGTGCAAAGTTCTTTCAAATGCATTTTTTTTTTTCTAATTCCATTTTGTTTTAAAGCACATTTTAAATGTAGTTTTCTCATTTAGTAAAAGTTGTCTAATTGATATGAAGCCTGACTGGTTATTTTATTCCCTTCTTTTTCCTTTACAGTGAGACATTTAAATACATTTTGTTCCAATGGATTTTAATGTCTTTGATGTATATTGAATCAGTCCTTTACTGAGGGTGTTCATGTACTGCATATGATGTATTAAGTTAGGTTATACAGGTTTTTATCTAATGATTTAAATATCTTCCTAATTGTAGTGTAAGTTGAGTAATTTCTAATAGAATTTTTAGATGTACTCTTCATAGTCACAGTGAAGCAGCCTGTCTAGAAAATAAGCCATTGGTAGGAAACAGGAAAGTCTTTTATTAATCTCAGTTAATCGAAACACATTAATTTAGATCCTACATACTGGGTTTTTGTAATTTACCCAGGTCAATACTGATTATGAAAAAATAGTCACTTAATACTGGTCATTATGGTGAGCACATAATGTGATGTGCTCACTAATTTTGGTCTCTAAATTTTATGTTATTTTTTTAAAGATATGTTTGAGAGAAAGAGAGAAGTGGGGAGGGCCCAGAACAGTTTCCATAGTTGTATGTAATTAGTTGTGACATAGTTTTATTCCATTTCAGGTGGATGTGGGGTTGCACAGGGTGGGAACCAAACTGGGGACCCTCCCACAAGGGAGGTGATAACCTTTGCTGCCATCCCCGCCGTTACCAGTTCAGCATATGGGTTTGCATAGGCCGGGGCCGGGATTTCATCCCTGGACTTTGCATTTGCAAGGCACGCACTCAACCTGCTGAGCTATCCTGGCATCCCTGGTCACTAAATTTTAAAGGATAGAAATTTATCGTGTTTAAAAATTATTTAAGCCAGTGGTATCCAACCTTTTGGCTTCCCTAGGTGGGGCCACATTGGATTTAGAATTGTCTTGGGTCACACATAAAATACACTAACACTAATGACAGCTGATGAGCTAAAAAAATAAAGTTGCAAAAAAAATGTCATAAATGTTTTAAGAATTTGTGTTGGGCCACATTCAAAGCCATCCTGGGCCACAGGCTCGATATGCCTGATTTAAGCAGTCTTAAAATTACTTTTAACAGTTTCTATTCATATAACGTGCTCATTAAAAATATTTGCTTGGTAACATTGTTACTTGAAATGAATAAAACTTCATTTCTTAGGAGAAAAACATACTGTAATTAGCATCACTAATTTATATGTTCTTCCTCTTATTTTTAATAGTTTTCTATATTCGTATTTACCTTTAATACAAATATGACATTTAAATTCATTAAACACACTAATAACTGATAATGTGATGGATCATATGGATTATTTGGTCAATTTCTGTGGTTTATTTTTCAATTCTAGTTGACAATATTAGCTTCAGGTGTACAGGATAGTGGTTGGACATTTACATAATTTATGAAGTGATCCCACAATAAGTCTCATACCCACCTGGTACTATACATAGGTATAATATTATTGACTATATTCCTTGTACTGTACTTTACATCCCCGTGGCTGTTTTGTAACTACCAATTTATACTTCTATTTTGGGGGGAATTTTTTCAAATTAAATTTATTGGGGTGACTGGTTAGTAAGGTTTCATAGGTTCCACGTGTACAATTCTACGATCCAATTTGTAAAGAGTGTCCCAAAATTCACGCAAGATTTGAATTTTGCATCATTTGTGCGGTAAAGTGTTGCCAACGAAAAAAAAAGCGTGACATCTGACAGTTTAGGGTTATTAAAAATGGAGCGCTACACAAAAGAACAATGTGTTTTCATTTTTGGGCAATGAAAATTTACAATTTTTAATTATAAACCTGTGTTTTCTATCAAAATTACTTCTTGCGTGAATTTTGGGACACCTTTACTTCTTAATCCCTTCTAAACCCTCTTCCCATCTGGTAACGAGTGTGTTCTCTGTATCCATGAATCTCTTTCTGTTTTTGTTTTTTATTTTGTTCTTTGGATTCCACATGTCTCT
The DNA here is from genome assembly GCA_004027555.1 of Craseonycteris thonglongyai. NCBI lineage: Eukaryota > Metazoa > Chordata > Mammalia > Chiroptera > Craseonycteridae > Craseonycteris > Craseonycteris thonglongyai. The sequence continues at coordinate 9,415 of PVKE010025982.1, read as the reverse complement.
CTCTTTATGACTTATTTCACTTAGTATAATATTCTTTGGGTCCATCCATGTTGTTGCACTGGTAGTTCTTAAATGGAAAGAATAGACTACAGTGGACCCCTTGCATTTGAAGCTTTAACATTCATTGTTTTAATTTTGCCCGGGGACAAATTTTAATTATGATCAACGAGACTGGTTTGTGCAAAATGTGGAGTCAAATAGTAGGAAGAATCTTGATACTTAAAAGGTGCCTAATTGGAAGTGTTCAGAGGATATAGGGCTGTCTGGAAAAATCCAACCATAAATGCCTCTGTTTTTCATACTACATGGCTGAATACTTTCAGACAGCCCTCAGATATCCTCATATATACCTTTCAAAAATATTCATATGCCTTCTCCCTTTCTCTTCTCACTCTCTCAAAAACAATAAAACATCATTTTTTCAAAGATTTATTTTGTTTGAGAGTGTGAGAGAGACAAAGAAGGGGGAAAGGCCCAGAGCAGTCTCCATAGGTGTACATCATTAGTTGTGACATAGTTTCATGCCACACAGGTGGATGTGAGGCCGCGCAGGAACCGAACTGGGTCTCACACATGGGAAGCGAGAATCTCCACCGCCATTCTGGTGGTTACCAATTGTGCCACAGTTCAGCATACGGGTTTGCACAGGCCCAAGCTGGGATTCAATTCCTGGACCTTGTTGCAAGATAAGCTCTCAACCTGCTGAGCTATCCCAGCATCCCCAATAAAATAAATGGTTTTAAAAAAATCTGAAAGAAAGCCAGGAACATCTTGAGATGTATCCTGTAGGAATATAAAAGTATGTCATGTTGAGCCAAGTAAATGAAATATATCTCCATTTATAAGTTGTTATATTTGTCTCCTTGGCAACCATAGTTTTTGAATTAAAACATTTTCTTCCATATTTTTATGCTAAAAATGTGTTTACAAATATACATTCAGATAATTTTTGATAAAGGAGTGAAAAACACACAGTGGGGGAAAAGAAAGCCTGTTCAGTAAATGGTGCTGGGAATATTAGAAAACCACATGCAAAAGACTAAATCTGAACTGCAAACTCACCACATACCAAAACTAACTCAAAATTTATCAAAGACCTCCACATAAGACCTGAAACAATAAACTACACAGAAAAAACATCCATCAGTACTAAACTTACAGACCTTTGGTTCAGGGAGGACTTTATGAACCTGATCTCAAAAGCAAGGGAAGTAAAAGCAATAATAAATGAATTGGGACTATATCAAACTAAAGAGCTTCTGCATAGCAAAGGAAACCATCAACAAAGCAAAGATAACCAACTGAATGGGAGAAGATATTTGTTAACCACCTCTGACAAGGGGCTATTATCTAAAATATATAAAGAACTCGTACAAATCAACAACAAAAAAATTTTTTTTAAATGGGCAGAGGATTTGAACAGAACTCATTATGGCATAGAAATAAATAGCCAGCAAACATGAAAAAATGCTCAACTTCATTAGCTGGTAGGGAAATGGAAATCAAAACCACAATGAGAACCACCTCAGACCTGTTAGAATGGCTATTATCAACAAGACAAGGAACAAAGTGCTGGAAAGGCTGTGGAGAAAAAGGAACCCTTATACACTGTTGGTGGGAATGTAAATTGGTAACAACCGCTATGGAGGACAGTATGGAGATTCCTCAGATAATTGGGAATGGAGCTACCAGATGGCCCATCAATCCCCCTTCTGGGTATTTACCCAAAAAAATTAGTCCACAAAGACATGTACCCCAATGTTCATTGCAGTGCTATTCAGTGCCCAAGTCATGGAAACAAAGTGTTCTCCAGTAGGTGACTGGATAAAGAAGCTGTGGTACATAAACACAATGGAATATTACTCAGCTATAAGATTAAATACTCCCATTTGCAACACAATGGATTGACCTTGAGGTCACCATGCTAAGCAAAATAAGTCAGACAGAAAAAACCAAGAACCATATGATTTCACTCAATGTGGAATATAAAACTGAAAGCAACAAAGAAACAAAACCTCATGGACATAGTCAATAGTTTAGAGAGGTTACCTGAAGGTAAGAGTAGAGGAAGGAGGGAGGGGGAGCTAAATATATGGTGATGGAAGGAGAACTGACTGAATGGTGAACACAATGCAACACATAAACAAGACACTACAGAATTATACACCTGGAACCTATGTGATTTTTACTAACCAATGTCACCCCGATAAATTTAACAATAAAAAATAAAAATGTGTTTAGAGAAGGAAAACTGTCGAGCTTACTCTGCTCTTGCTACCCTGGCCCAGTCCATTCCCCTCTTCCTTGTGGATCCATCCCTGACTCAAAGCTGTGCCTTAGAAGACACGCAATAGCCTGACTATTCCAGTGGTAACCACATTGAAATACTATATGTCCCTTTTTGCTGATAGATTTCAGGGTTTTATAATAAACAGCTAAACGTGGTTAAAAGGATTTAAAAAGTGACAGCATACTTTGCAGAATGAACAATAGTTCAGACTGATTACATTTAAGTATCCACCTAACGTTTTATTGCATACTTTTTATAAAGTTCCTTCAACAAAAGTAAAATTTAGTGATAAAATTGTTCCATCACTTGACTATTACACAGTTACTAAAATTATTATTTTTTAAGATTTATTTATTGTTTTTCACGGAGAGAGACAGAGATAACAGAGTCAGAGACAGAGAGAAGGGGGAGGGCCCAGAACAGTCTCCATAGTTGCACATCACTGGTTTTTCCACATAGTTTCACTCCACAGGTGGGCGGGGCTGCACAGGGCAGGAACTGGGCCGGGGTCTCACCCCAGTGAGAACTGAACTGGGGGCACTCCCCAGTTCAGCACGTGGGTCAGCACGGCCGGGGCCCGGATTCGATCCTCGTCCCCGGGGCTGCAAAGTGAGCACCTAACCCACTGAGCCATCCCGGCTTCCCCTACTAAAATTATTTAGAAAGTCTAGCAACATAAAAAAGATAGTAACGCGTTAAGGAAAAAAGCAGGTTATATATTAGGTAGAAAAGAAGAGGAAAGGGTGTCATGGAAAACAATTTAAAAGCTGTGAAAATTGTCCTTTTATTTAACCTCCAACGTTTACTATACACCTAACCACATCCCAGGTACCTGGCCAAGAGTTGGGATGAGGCCAAAATTTGGAAAAGTTTCCTGTAGAAGAATTTACAGTTTAGAACAGATTTAACAGAATGGAAAACATCCCTTCTCACAGAGACACGGTATTCATACCTTTTTTTAGTTTAAGTGGTCTCTTCCTCTACACATAATTAACATAGCAGGGCCTCTCCATCTAATTGGAGGGACGGTACATGGCTCTAAAACAAGCCTGGCTTTGATGAGTGCCTAAGAGAAAGGGACTAATAATCAAGGTAAGACGACGTGTCGTAGAGAATCGCAGGCTGCAGTGGCTCCCGGCGAGGCGCGCGCAGCCCAGAGCCTGCCCCGCCCCCTGCGGCGGACGCTGCGCGCTGATTGGCTCGGGTCGGCCACGCTCCCAATTGGCGGGAGGTCGCGGCGGAGCAGCCTGGGAGCAGAGCAACTGTCTGCGTCGCGGTGCGCGTGGGGGAGGCTGCCCCCTGGATTTCTCTCACCAACCCCAAGTTTTCGCAGGTACCTCACTTCCGCCCCTCAGCTTCGAGCCTCGCCGGCGACACCCGTTTCCGTTGTGCCCGGTCCTTCCACGCCCTTTCACGCCCAGCCGCGCCGCCCACCGTGTGTGAGGAGGCGGCGGCCTCACAGCCCCTTCCTCACGCGCTTCGCCCGAGCGTCACCTCAAGTGACTTCGCGGCGACGAGAACACGCCCTCCCAGCTGGGGGCTGGGAGCTGGGCCGGAGCGGGACCCCCGGGCTGCTCGCGGCTGTTGGGCCGGGGAAGAACGGCGATGCGCCGGTAGTGCTCGCACCTGCCGTGGTCCGTTTGCGGGAGTTTGGCCGGCAGCTCTGGCGGCTGAGCGGGCTTTGCTGGCCGGCGGGCTGGAGACGGGAGCGGGCCCCGAGGAGACGCGCCCCCGGTCCCGGGGGCCCTGCCGCGTCCGCCTCGGTGGCCTGTAGACGTTTCTCCCCGCGGGCTCCCCGTTGCCCACCCGCCTGCTAGCAGGAAGGGCCTGAGGAGGCAGCCGCCCGCCGTTTTTGTTCGGGGACGGTGAGGTTGGTGGTAGTTGCCTTGTCCCCGTGTCGCCTCGGACCCCCCCCCGGAGGGAATGCACCAGCGCCTGGAGACCTGAACTGCTGTAGGTATAGCCCAGGGCTACGCCCTGAGCCCAGTTCTCAAAATGTACGGAACCCTTTTGTACGTTTTCAGTGCCACCACAACTAGCTTCAACAAAAACAAAACCAACCCCTCTGAACTAATTCGACGTTGAAAGACGGATTAAACCCACGTTGTATTAAATTGGAGAGCCTGTCTGTATACAAACCTTATTCTCTCTGACACAAGCACATTTTAAAATACCTGTCATCTTTAAATTTGGCTATCATATTCAGACACTTCCCTTGAAAGGCACTCTTGCTATAAAAACACAGTAACAGTGCTGCAGTGTATTGAGTTTGCTAAGCATTCAGCACTGGTAGGTATTATCCATATACTTGTTTCTTTCCTCGTTAGTCCTACAACGTACGTATTACTGCCTAAAATGGGGTCATTTTTACTGAATACTGACTATGTACCAAGTTCTAAAAAAGAGATGCTTATAATTATTATTTCAGTATCATGAGTAACCTCTGGCCCCAGAAGTTAAATAGCCTAAGGTCACAAAGCTAGGGAGACAGAACCCAGGTCTGTTCTCCAGTATTTTAACATATACTCTCAACTATCTCTGCCCCTTTGGCTTCAGTCACATGAAAGAACCCTGTCTTTAAAAAAAAAAGAGAAAGAAAGAAAGAAAAGAAATCTTCATTTGACTGTTGTCCCTTCTAGCTCCTGTTCACTTTCTTCTAATCATTGCCACCTTTAAAAAGGGGGGGGGGGGGGGGAAGCCGGGATGGCTCAGCGGGTTGAGCGCTTGCCTTGAGGCCCCGAGGACCGAGGATCGAATCCTGGCTCTGGCCAGGGCGGACCCACGTGCTGAACTGGGGAGTTCCCACAGTTCGGTTCTCTAGCTGTCTCTGTCTCTGTCTCTCTCTCTATCTGTCAAAAAGTAAAATAAAAATAAATATGCACTGAAGATAAAATAATTACTCTATAAATATAAAAAAAAAAAATAAAAAGAGGGGGATGGTCACATCTGCACGTCATTTTCTAATACATCATTTCTTTAATTCTATTCAGTCTCGATTCCATTTATTCCCACCACTTCTCTGAAGTGTATTGCTTTATTCACTAATGGGTTAGATTTCTAATCAGATTAGAATTTATTGAAATAATTGTGCCGTGTAATTTTACAAACCTTGTAGCATCTATCACTTGGCTGAAGCTGATAGTGTTCTTTGACCACTAGATGATTAAAATAAATTACAAAAAAATTTAAACATCAAAATTGTGGAGATTTGATTATAACCTCAGCAAAGCTTCCAGCAATTTTGCCAAAATATTTTTTCTAAATTAGCTGTATTGTTTTTTAAACAGTTAAATTTTGTGTTATGTTAGAGAAAAATGCTTATAGTCATTTCAATAAGGATTTTTTTTTTTTTAAGATTTATTGTTTTTGACAGAGACAGAGAGAAAGGGGAGGGCCTAGAGCAGTCTCCACAGTTGTAGGTCGTGTTTTGGACATTGTTTCATTCCACACAGGTGGGCAGGGGCTGCACAGGGCGTGAACTGGGCTGGGGGCCTCCTGCATTGGAGGCATGCCCCCTCGGGCTAGGGGCCGAACCGGGGGCTGCACAGGGCGTGAACTGGGCTGGGGGCCTCCTGCATTGGAGGCATGCCCCCTCGGGCTAGGGGCCGAACCGGGGAACAAGAACCAAACTGGGGTCCTCCAGCCTGGGAAGCTCACCCTGGGAAGAACCGAACTGGGGTCCTCCTGCATGGGAAGCACACCCCAGTTCAGCATATGGGTCCGCATGGGCTGAGGCCAGGATGCGATCCTCGGTCCCCAGGGCTGCAAAGCAAGTGCTTAACCTAAGCCATCCGGGCTTCCCCTGGTATGATTTTTTTCATGTTGGTGGAGTTCATGTAAAAACTTATTAAAGGATTTTGCCATTTGAGCATAGTTTCTCCTAGTTCACCCTCCTTCCCTATCCCTTGCCCTTCCCTGAAATGGCCCATATTTTAATTTGTCTTCCATTCTTTTCTTCCTGCTTGCTTATCAGAACTCTCACTCTCTTGGTATATCTAAGTGAAGAACAAAATTAAAAGCTACCTCAAGATGGAATTTGACCAAGAATGTAGTAATGATAGCTTCTCTCCTTAAGTGCCTTCTCCATAGGTTTCCTGCGAATGTTTGCTTATTAATCTCATTGAATCTTTATTTGGAGAATTTCAGACATACCCTCTTTCTGTTTCCTCAAATTTTATATGAAGTATCCCAGCACCTACTTCAGGGTTTCGTGGAATAGTGTAACACTGTGAGGATGATATTAATCTTTTTGATAATTAGAAATTTTGCATTTTATTACATAATATATCCATGGTTTTAATATAACAACACTATTTTAAGTTATTTAACATTGAGTAAAACTTATCTCCTGGGAGATGTGCCACAGTTACATATTCTGTATTCTGCTGTTACATATTCCACTCCTGAGCCCAGCCCCTATAATCCAATTTGAAAAGCCTATTTAGTTTTTATCATCTATTAATAGATTGTAAGGCTACTCTTACAAACTTTGAAAAAAGATTCATACCGGTATGTGGCCTCCAGCTGTCTCCCAGATGAGGTGGGTAGGAAAGAGCAGAAAGTTCTTACAGAAGCCTCAGGGCTCGATTTATCACCCATCCCTTTTTCTTCAGAATTTTCAGCACCTCCACCTCCATAATTGCCTTCAATTTAGTTGGATTTTGCCATGTAGGAAGAAAGATTGAGGGAGAAAAGGAAAGCAAAACAGAGAGAGGAGAAGCAATTATGGAATCAATTGAATATAATTTCCTCTGCCTAGTTCTTCATAATCTAGCCCCATAGTGTCTAATACAGTAGTCACTAGCCACTTGTGGCTATTGAGCACTTGAAGTGGCTAGTGTAAAAGAATTGAATTTTTAATTAAAAATTAAGTACTGAAGGAGTGTGAAACATTTTTTTCTTACTATATTGGTTTGGTAGAACTACATTTCACTTTTTTGGAAATTTAGCATTGGAATGGAGATAAACTAACTTTAAATGCACACCAGATTTCAGACTTAGTATAAAAAAAAGACTGTAAAATATCTTAATTTTTATATTGATTACCTGTTGAAATGATATTTTGGATATACTGGGTTACATAAAATACATTATTAAATCCACTTGTTTATTTGTACTTTTTAAATGTGGCCTTAAAATACAGAATTACATATGTGACTGACATTACATTGGACAGTGCTGATCTAGCCCCACTAAATCCAGTCTTATTTTCTATTCCTTCCCTCAGTGGGGAAGTTTCTGAGGGTCAGAAAGGAGAAACTGTACCTAACTCCTTGAACACCAAAGAAGGCATGGCTGCTTGGGTCACTGTGAGCTATGGATTCAGAAGTTCTAATTAGGGCCTTGGAGTAGTTTCCTGCTTTGCCTATTTATATCTCCATTTCTTATTGCCCTATAAATACTTTGATCACAAAAGTAATACTAATTGTAGTAATTATATCAACTAATTACCACTAGACATGGTAGTGATTTGCATATTATTACATATTGATGGATTCACTTTATTTTGAATTTTATTAGACATAACACTGTACATTCATATACACTTATAATCAACCACTCAAATAGCATGGTCATACACTCACAACTTTAACTGTTAGAGTGATCAATTTATGAGAATCCCTCAAAGTGCATACAGTAGACTCTCCATTAACCGGAACTCAAGCAATTGGCACTCTCAAGCAACTGGCAAAAAAATCTTTCCAGTTGCTTGAGATTTTGCCGGTTGCTTGAGTTGCAGTTAACAGAAAGTCTACTACATTTATCCAGCATCTACCAATCCCCTTGGGTGCCAGTTAACTGAGAGTCTACTGTATTCCATACATCTCTTTGTTAGAAATGTTTTTAACTTTTCAATAAATATCAACAAATGTGATTGAATAAGAATTCTGTAACATATCATGGAATTTACCAGTAAGAAAATGTTTTTGTGTATGAGTTGCTTTTTAATATAATAATTGGCATTGATCATAATTCAGTACTGAAAATAGTTTACCTTGTTCTGTAAAAAATTTGAGATGACATATAACAATCATATGATAAAATTATGTCAGTACAAGCAGAATAAAAAATGATCAGGAAAAAAGAATGCCACAAATAGATTATAAACTCAGCAAAGTTTTTATAATTAACTTTCAGGTTTGTGTTTGAGTTCCCTAGTAGTCAAAGCAAAATGGTACACAGGATCTTATTTCTTGAGAAGGGGAGGTATATCAGTTACCCAAAGGAAGCATAGCATTTTTTGGCAATGAGTTCTAAAAGTACTTTCTCATGTGAGTCACTGTTTTAAATAATATTTTAGTAGTAAGTTCAGCAGCATTTCATATGATTGAATGTGGTGGTGTCCTGCAGTACTGGTAATTGTTTTTATGTAAAAATGAGTAAGAGTGTGATAAATAATTGTATTTTTTATTTTTACAGGAATCTTGGGAAACAAAAATGAGGCATAATCAGCTGTGTTGTGAAACACCACCTACTGTCACTGTTCATGTAAAATCAGGGTCAAATAGATCACATCAGCCTAAAAAAACCATTAATCTGAAGCGTCCTATTTTTAAAGATAGTTGGCCAGCATCTGAAAGAAATGCACATAATAGCAACAAGCCTAAACGCCCCAAAGGACCCTGTCTAGTTATACAGCGTCAGGAAATGACTGCTTTCTTTAAATTATTTGGTAGGTTTAAAATATTGCAATAGTGGTAATTAGGACTTAAAAATGAGAAAATGTAAAGATCTATTTTATTTAAATAATAATCAAAGATACTGTTATTTTCTGTCAGATTTCTCATTTCCAACCCAATTTATTTTTGTTTTAGTCTTTTTTTTTTTTTTTTTTTTTTTTTTTTTTTTTTTTTTTTTTTTTTTTTTTTTTTTTTTTTTTTTTTTTTTTTTTTTTTTTTTTTTTTTTTTTTTTTTTTTTTTTTTTTTTTTTTTTATATCTTTTTATATTTATAGAGATTAATTATTTTATCTTCAGTGCATATTTATTTCTATTTTACTCTTGACAGATAGAAAGAGAGACAGAGACAGAGACAGCTAGAGAACCGAACTGTGGGAACTCCCCAGTTCAGCATGTGGGTCCTGCCTGGGCCGGAGCCGGGATTCGATCCTCGGTCCTCGTGGCCT
>PVKE010025981.1:0-13439 GCA_004027555.1 Craseonycteris thonglongyai | reverse complement strand
TCCTAATATAGAGTTAAGTTGAATGACAGAGGCCAGTTGGTTTGAGAATGAAAATACTTCATTTTAAATAAATAGTTCAGAAAATAACAATATGCATTTTCAGTGTTCCTCATTTTCCTTGTGTATACACTTATTTGACCACATTTTGTATTTTTTTCCCCACACACATGCCCTTTCAAAAAAGAAAGATCACTGGCTATTTTAAAAAGATCAATTACCATTCTAAAATAAAATGTATATAATATCTAATTTTTCACAGCTAATATGTTTTCTCTGAATATGTTCTACTTCTGTCCTAGCTCATAAAACAGTGAAGGTAATTTATTAGGCTTTTTAGAGATATTTGTTGAATCCAAGTTAGTAAGAGTATCTTTTTTTGTATTTGTCAAATTTAATAGAACAGCTTCTTTGTCCAAAGTTTCTACAAAGAAAGGATGCTAGTTTATAAATTGATGAGAAAATATGAATCATTCAATTTCTATTTCACAGAAACATAATTTAATATTACAGGAATATCAATTTAGAAAAAAATCTATTTATATTATGAATATAAGGAATTTCGCTCAGGTTTTAGAAATGGTTTGAAGATTAGTACATAAAAACTCTGAAGTCTTGGCAAAAGAGGATCATTGACATAAAAATGTTTGGAAATTCAAACTGCCACAAGCATTTCTTTATTTGGGTGTTCTCAAAGATGAAGTCAGATCACAGAATGGGCCTTAAAAACACATGGAACTTGTACATCAGAAATAATTATAAATCTCTGCATTATTAATTTAACATGACACAGATTAATGTAGTACTATTCATGGGGCAAAGAGACTATGATATAAGTGAGGTTTTTATTAACCACAAGTTCTGGAATATTATTTAATTTGTAGTATTTTTCAGATACAACATTGTCATAAATACCACTAGTCACATGGTTTAAATTTTCTAAGGATTGGGGAATATATGTTTTAACATATATATTAGAAAAAAAAGGCTCATTTGTAGTTTCTTAAATAATTCAAATTGTCTTATATATACACATTTAAAACTTCACTTACTTTCTCACATTACAACATCTGGGTAAACTAAGAATTTTCACTTCTATATCTAAGAACAGGCTGAGTTATAAATTGGTTCACAGAACAAAATGCAAGACCATCATAAGCTGAATGAATTGTAGTTTTCACTGAAGGAAAAAATAACACAAGAATAACTGCACAGATAGGTTTCCCTAAGAGTTAAAGTTCCTCCCGTATCTGTGGTTCCCTGATCAGTTTTTGTAGAGGAACTGTAAGCCCACTGGAATAATATTCATACTTTTTTAAAAGTTATGTATTACATGATTATAGTGTTTTGTATGGTTTATGGGCTTGTTTATCATAACCTAAATTTATTAAAGCTAGTTTTGCCAAGAAAAATTATTTAAAACAAGTCAACAGAATTTTCAAAAACTTTAACAAATATTATTAAAATCTTCAAAAACAGTCAAACAGTTCATTTGAAAAAATGCATCCAGGGGAAGCCGGGATGGCTCAGTGGGTTAGGCGCTCACTTTGCGAGCCGGGGACCAAGGATCGAATCCCGGCCCCGGCCCGTGTGGACCCATATGCTGAACTGGGAGCTCCCCCAGTTCAGTTCTCTCTGTCTCTGTATCTCTCTCTCTCTCTCTCTGTCAAAAAAAAAATAAAAATAAATAAATAAAGTTAACATTATAAAAAATGCATCTGATGTGAACCTCTTATTATTTATAAGTTAATACAATTTAGTTAACTAGCTAGTCAACCATTAACTCAACAAACAGCTGCTGAGTTTTATTATACACCAAGAAATAAGAAGTATATGAGAAAGTAACTAAGAAGTAACTAAGAAGTAAGTAAGAAGTAACTAAGCTGTACTCTCTGGGAGATGAATCTGAATGTACTAAATATAAATGTCATGGTTCCGATCCAAAAGCTGTTTATTCATGAGCAACTTTCTCAAACTTTTTAAGTAGTAATTTTCTTTTGTAATAAATGAGGATAAATAATTTGAACCTCCTTCATAGAAATTAAATCACTTGTTAAGCATATAAGTGCTCAATCAGTTACATATCTAGCATGTTTTGATACTGTTAGGGTTGCATATGTATATAAGAAATAAATAGAAAATCATTCTTTATAGAGGATGGAATGAATGAAGGCACAGAGAGCCATCTGGGGACACTAAGTACACATAAAATTCCAAAATCATAACTATCTTTCTCCCTGCTATCTCAAACCTCCACAGACCTCTAATCTGAGCCTTCTAATTGCCTTAATGTCTGCAAATGCATGTTTGCAATCTATGATTCAATATAAATCTCCTTTAGAATTTATGCTTTTTTTTTTTCAGATTATTTCTCATGCCCTTGACTGTGTCTTCACTGCTTAAAGATGTCTTTTGAGGTAACTGTGATTTCAGAACCACTTTGATCAAACTTCCCTCATAATCCTGAGTTATAGCACTCCAGCCTAAGTCATTTCTGTACTCACTTACTTCTCCATTTGGTTTAAACTGGAATAAACACAGTGGTAAGAAAACATAGGTTTAGTCAGGAAATGGCAAGTAGTCTAATTTTGTTGTTACTGCTGATACAAAATAAGAAATAATGTATGTGACCAGTAAAAAGTATATGTTAGGCTATGTAAAAATAGAGCACTGGGTTTGGTTTTTACTTCATTGAACAAAAAATTAATGAGTTGCTACACATAGATTAAAGAGCTGGTGTATAGCAGCATACAGAAAAACAAACAAACAAAAAAACTACCCTCATGGAGCTTAATTTCTGATTGAGGAAGACAGAAAATAACTTGTAAATTCATGATGTGCCCATCAGTTGTGTTGTGGCAAAACAATATAATAGACTGTAGTGTCAGTTCCTGACATCAATTTTTTTTTAACTGTCAGGACATTAATTTCAAAAGACATTCATCTTAAATAAATATACTGACAGCTATATGACAAAACGACTAGCAAAACCATCAAATCAGAAGGCTCCCTCTTTCAGAAAGCCCTGGGTAACCTAGATAACTAACCATTGAGTGACCCTGCTGTTCCCTTCCAGAGCTCTAATTCCCACACTGATGCTTTAAATCAGCCAATAAATAGTGAACCTATGAAATGCTAGGCTTACCACTCGTAGACCCCAATAAAGGCAGAGTCCTGTTTCACATTCTTTGGCTCTGCCCTCAGACACCCTGTGTGGCCCTTAGGTGTGCTGTGTGCCCTCCAGGACCTATGAGTAATAAATCTTTTTCTTAAAGTTTCCTGATGGCTGTTTCTGAAGTGTGCCGAGATCATAAAAAGAACATAAGTGCTCATCCAGCCACAACATTGGCTCCATGGCAGAAATTTTTGTGGGGACTCATTACAAATAATGCGTCCTGACAAGTGCATCAGATGTTCCTAGATAAGGGCATGGAATTGAAGTAACACAGACCAGCTGTCCCCAACCTTTTTGGCACCAAAAACTGGTTTTGTGGAAGATAATAAAGACACTATTCTAAAGAATAACTATCTGAGAATTATCTCAAGGATTAGACTACATTGGGGGGAAGGAATAAAATTAGAGAAAGTAATGATGAAAGAAAAAAGAGAGAGTTAAAGAAGCAGGAGGAGATCCATGAATTTGCTTCACAGAATCAAATGAAGTAAAGGAGAACATGAAGAAACTAGCCCTCAATTCAGATAATGTAGAATTTTCATTGACAATAAAGAATAAAAAAGTCCATTAACTTTAGTGCTGTAGACCGAATATTTGTGTCTCCAGCCCCTAAATCCATATATTAAAACTTAACCCTTAAGGTGATGGTATTTGGAGGTAGGACATTTGTGAGGTAATTTGATCATGACAGCAAAACCCTCATGAATGGGATTAGTGCCCATATAAAAAAGATTCCAGAGAAATTCCTTCCCATTTGAGAACACAGTAAAAAGATGGCCATCTATGAACCAAAAAACAGGCCCTTATCAGACAATGAATCTACCAGCACCTTGATCTTGGACTTCCCATCCTCCAGACATATGAGAAATAAATTTCTATGACTTAAAAGTCACCTAGTCTGTAATATATCTGTCACAGCCCACTAAATGAACTGAGACATCTAGTGCCTTTCCTTTAGTACATTGGAGTGGGACTAATATAGACTATGGAGAACTTCATTACAGGATTCTGACTTCACCTGTAAGAATATAACCATTACATGATTTCTCATTTCCTCAGAGCCTCAGCTATGAATGTAAGGATTTATTTCACAACACCTTTCTTCTACTCCTTCCATTTATGAAAGACTGATTCTAGAACATAGTAGAAAATAAACAAACAAAACAAAACAAAAAAGACATGACTTAGGGTCCACTAAAGAAAAATAATAAATTTAGTTACAAATTATTAGTATGAGTTGAAGAAAAAGTATAAGAAGAAAATAGATTGGTGTATAGACTTTTATAAATTATCATCATTATTTTACTTTGTCTGTCAGCCTGTGTGAGCATGTCTTCCTGGAGAAGCCTTTAAAATGTTTATAAATATTTGGTATGGAGCCATGAAAAAAGATTAAAAATGTAAGCAGATAACATTATATACTGATAGAGAAGAAAGGTTTCAGATAAGGAGATATAATATAGTAATAAATAGAATAAAAGGTAAATGAAAGTTGAATGAGGAAAAACATAAGTCACTATAATAAGAAAAACCACAACTAAACAAATTAATAATTAAAATTAATTTACTGCTTACCCTGACAAGAATTGTGTACAGAAGACATCAATTAATTCAGTAGTCTCCAAAAGGGGCTAAGAGATATCAATTTAATTGGGTAATTAGATGATGGGAAGACAAAGGGTCCTGTCTTTAAAACTTCACTATATCATTTCTTCCTAATGACTGGCCACCTAACTCCAATAATATTACAAAATGAGATAACATCAATATTGTGAAGATTGTAGATATTCTACCTATTTCTTTTTCCTACTTATATGTGCAGTTCCTTAAATAGCTTAGTAATAATTATATCTACATTTATTTGGAGAAAAGGATGATGAAGATCACCGTAGGCTACCTAAAGGCCCTCTAACATTGACATTGTTTAAATTGATTTAGAAATGACACCATTTAAACTTATATTCTGATATTTACCACTTTACCAGCCACATGACTTTGACATATTATTTAACTTCTCAGAATCTTAGTTCCTTCACCTGGAAAACTGCAGAGCTGATGAACTCAAAGGTCATTTAAAAATTGTAAAAAGTTGTTGAATTTTTATTCTACAATTTTTGAATTCTTGGTCTACCTTTTCTACTAATTACATAGCCTTTGAAAAACATTTTCTCTGCTTCAGCTATCTATTTCCTTATCATAAAACATGGGAAGTTAAATAAATGAATAATAATGTTTTTCTAGCTTAGAATGCAATTGGGTGACTGATGACACAATATGGGTAATTCAATGTTATATTCTTTTCTATCGTAGAGAATAATAGATCAAGCTTCCTCAGAAAATAAATTATTTATTTTTTAATTATAATAATCAGAGAGAAAAATAAAATAGACATAGATATACTGCTGATAATATGGTACAAATTTTGTACTCAATCTCATTAAAAAATACGATTTAAGTAAGAACAAACTTCCTTACATATACAGTAAAAATTGTATGTTATATTTAACTCAGTGGTATCTATTAATCGTGAATTTCTTCATTTATTAAAAACATTAAAACTATTGTCTTTGCAAAACATATTTTGTTAATCTCCCCAAATATAACACAGATTCCAAGAGAAAAGGCTTATATTTTAAAAAGTAACTTCAAATAGCATATACAGCTCTGCTAATTGACATTCAACTTTCCCGTTCTGTTATGTGTTGAAATATGTCCATTGACAAAATACCTATATCAAAGTCCTAACCCTAAGTACCTCAGAATGTGACTATATTTGGAGATGGGATCCTTACAAAGATAATCAAATTAAAACAAGCTTATTAGGATAGGCCCTAATCCAATATTACTGAAGTCCTTACAAAAGGTAATGTGGCATAGAGACTTACATAGAGGGAAGTTCACATAGACACAAGGAGATGTCAGCTATCTATAAGCCAAGGAGAGAGAAGCCATTGGAATGGGTCCTTCCCTCACAGGCTTTAAAAGGAACAAACTCTGTGGATACCTTGGTCTCATACTAGTGATCTCCAGAATAATAAGACAATATATTTCTGTTTAAACCACACAGATGGTGGTATTTTGGCACTGCAGACCTAGCAAACTAATAAACTTCCTGTAGTTCGATGATTTGGAGCAAATCCTTTCATCTCCCTTTCCCAAAATCAATATATTTTATGCCTTTCTCTTCAAAACTGGTAACTGTAATCATAAATGCCAAGAAAACAGTTGAAAACTCCAATGCAAAATTAAGCAAATGAGGGGAAAAAAGATTATGTTTAGTAATAACGCAGCTAATATTATCCTTAAATCAAAGTAAATTGAACAGATCACATACACAATTGATATATCTAAGTTCCATTGATTTGGCCTCCTATTTAAGTTCCAATTTATTGTCAGTTAGAAAAGATTTATTATCCTATATCATCATTAATAGTGTCAAAATACTATGTGATTAAATACAAATTTTAAGTCTACTTAAAAGACTAATATAGAGCTAGATAGAGCATCTACAAGAAATAAATGCAAAAGGTGCCCAGCCTGAGAATTAGCATCCCATATGATAAATATCAGTATAAATGTGTGTGTGTGTGTGTGTGAGTGAGAGAGAGAGAGAGAGAGAGAGAGAGAGAGAGAGAGAGAGAGACTAGTGGGATTCCCAGCTAAAAATAATTTCTAATACCCTCACTGAAAATGAAAGCAATAATGCATATTTTTATCCTAGTAGATTTTTATAAGATCTATAGGTTGTAATTTATAAGTTTCTATAAAATAAAAGTGAAACAGTTGTTACTATGTTTCATAATGAAGGGAAACTGGTCCAGAACATATGTGCTTTTTCTATAAGGATTCAACCAATACTTACTTAGCATAAGGCTATGGAAATTACATGTATTCAAAAATTCATCCTAAAATAGGTCAAGTATCCTGAAGAGACCTTTGTTTCTCCTTCTTCCTCAGACCTCTGAAGTTTGTTTTGAAAAAGCAATGAATTACTTTTTTTCCTCCTGAAAAAAAGATGTATCAAAAAACTTTATAATGTACCTAGAGTTACATGAGATGGTAAATGAGATACAGATTGAAATAATTACACCTCAAAAAATAGAAGGCTGATCATCTTACAAGACACATGTTACTTTCTCAACAATTTTCCTGAAACAGAAAACTGGAAGTGAAATTTGTTCAGAATGATTTTTAAAATGGCATTATTAAATAATGGAAGACAAGCAGAATTATCTCCTCTTTTATCTACTACCAAAGAAGGTATTGAGCACTGTAATGCATCCTAATAGAAATTAGTCTTTTTTTTTTTTAATTTATTTTATTGTTTGACAGATGGTGAGAGAGAAAGAGAAGCAGGGAGGGCCCAGAGCAGTCTCCATAGTTGTACATCATTAGTTGTGATATAGCTTCATTCCACACAGGTGGATGTGGGACCAAGCAGGACAGAAACCAAAATGGGGTCCTCTCGCATGGAAGGCAAGAACCTTTGTCGCCATCGCAATGGTCACCAGTTGTGCCGCAGTTTAGCACGTGCGGTAGCACAGAACTCATGGTTGCAAGGCAAGCATTCCACCTGTTGAACTATCCCAGCAGCCTGAAATGAGTCTTGAATAGCAGAATTAATTTTACCTGATTGTCCAAAAAATGAATAGAATATTCTGCAGCTCTAAGTATGTGTCAATATTATTAATAAAGCACACTCATACTGCTTACACACCATGAAAGAAAGCTAAAAGAAAATGTACTGTTTATTTACCTACATAATATTATATTTATTTTCACAATCTATATACTTTTTACAAGTTATTGGCAACCCAAACTATCATTACATTTCACCTGAAAAAAAATTGCTCTAACCTTAAATAAATTAGGGAATCTGCATTTTCATGATAATGACAACAAACCTCTGACTAAAGAACAAATAGACTTATCTCTTTCCCACTATCTTATTTCCATAATAAGAGAGATCCATGTACAGTAGGCCCTAAGCAATGTGGGAGGGCATACGCAACCTAAGGTGTTATAAAGGAGTATATTATCCTCCATTTCTTTAAAAGTAATATAAAAAGTAATTAAATGGGAGCCTCCACTACAGTCCTCAACCAACTGAGCTATTGAAGGAAGCTAAGTAGATTAAATGGGACTTGCAATATTGGACAGATTTGGTAGGACTAGGTTTCTCTATCTCTACATAGTTGGTGACATCCAAAAGCAAGTATCCACCGTAGTTACTTTAGGTGCTTAGGTTATCCCACCATTTTCTAAAAGACAAACCCAATCATCACACAATAATTATAGAATATAATAAATTGACCCTTGGAAATTTTGATTCTCCTGATCACTTAAACTTCAAATACCATTAGATTACTATCATGTTTTGCAATTTTTATTTTGAAAAGTAGTAAAGTGATATTGTATTTCAAGTGATTTCTGAATATACCGTATATAAGATATTTCATTAACTACTATAGTCAACACGCATTGTATAAAAAAACAAATAATTTATTTTGCATATTACAAGCTAGTCACCATGCTAGGCACAAGAGGTTTAAAACAACAACAAAAAGACACATTCAAGAGACCTACATAGTTTAAACTTCAATTTTGTTTCCAGGCAAAAGATCAATAACATATAGCTAGGTGCCATTATAGAACTATGTAGCTTACTTAGGTAATGGGACCACAGAGTGGGGGACTTGAGGGTGAATCTTCAAAGACAATTATGAGTTTGTAATGTGAATCAAGGGGAATGGTTAAGCAGCAAAGAGAAAGAAGAAAAGTCCACATAGAGGGAACAGGCATAAATGAATACAGCATTTCTAGGAGCAAGTGCACTATCATATTCTATTCCAATGCTAATTATTTTCTATAAAATACATGTACACTAGACTATAAAAACAGGATTGTGATTATACATAAATACCTTATTATTCCCTCTTTAGGTCAGTAAATTGTGCACAATACGAACATAAGAAAATAGGAAAAAAAGACACAAATATTTTACTCATGCTTTTCTTGTTTCTGACATTTTTAGTCACACTTTCATCCCCTTATGGTACTGCCAGAAAAAAAAGTAACACATAACAAATATGTCCACACACTAATTGCAAAATATTACAAAGCATGAACATTTGTGCTGGAAAATCCTACTGCCAATGTGTCAGACTCACTGACTATTAGTGTACAAGGAAGAGCCAAATCCAGCCTAATCAAACTAAACGCCATGGAGGATGTAATCCAAGCTTTTATTTTTAAACTTTTTAATTTTTTTATTTTTACTTAAGTATCCATCCAGTCTAGAAACAAAGCAGTTTATATTGGCAATGGAAGGCACTGACAAAAGATGTTCAAGTCATCGTGTGCATACAAATTAAAGGAAACTGAAAAACAGTTCATAACCTCTGACTCATTTCTCTACAGATCATTTTATTTTTCATTCAAAGAATAAAATTCAGACCTTTATATAGTAGGAAGGTTCCAATGGTTTGGGATAGTGATGGTGGTGATAAAAATGATTATTAAGAAACTACCATTAAACAGAGCTCACTCTGTGCCAAATAAAGCACTGAAGTTATGTAATCTGCACCATCTATTCTTTACATAGCACAATATCTGCTGATAATAATAATCCCTAAATATACTTATTCCTCACCAGTACCTGTGTTATTATTCTTATTTAATCCTCAATTAAATTATTTATACATAGTATTCTCCTTTAATATTTATGAGAGTCCCAAGGAATATTATAATCTACACTTACCAATGAGAAAAGAGGACTCCAAAAGTCCAAGCCATGCATTCACTATTTAAGATTATTGGAAATTTTAAAGAGATTTGCATACGTCAAATGGGTCCTTCATGACCTAGAAAAGGGTACCTGCTTCTGCCAGAAGCTTAATAGAATCCCTCTCCAAACTAAAATAATCTCATTGTAAGAATCTTAAGACTTTTTAAAAATAATTAAATAATAATACAATTATGTTCTTCAAGAAATTTGGGGAATGGCGGGACATCAGCAGATTGAGTGCTTGCCTTGCAACCACGATGTCTGGGAATCGAATTCCAGCCCTGGCTGGTGCAAACCTACATGCTGACAACAGCGCACAACTGGTTATTGCCAGGATGGCAGCAAAGGTTCTCACCTCCATGCAGGAGGCTCCCAGTTCGGTTCTATCCCCTGCCACCCCACACCTACCTGTGTGGAATAAAATTATATCCAAAAGAAAACCCAAACAAACAAACAAACAACTAATGATGTGAAACTATGGAGACTGCTCTGTGTCCTTCCCCCTTCTCTCTGTCTCTCTCTCACCTTCTCTCAAACAATAAAATAAATCTAAAAAAAAAAGGAAATTTTGAAGGCAGTCAACCAAGATCTACAGATAGGTAGATACCTATAAGAGAAAGAAAGATCTAGCTTATCTTTGGTGCAGGCAAATAACAGTGGAACCAAAAGCAATAGTATGGATTAGAGATTTAACAATGGGCTTAATATCGCTTCCTTTTCTTTCTTTCTTTTTTTTTATGATTTATTTTATTGTTTTTGAAAGAAGGTGATGGCGAGAGAGAGAGAGAGAGAGAGAGAGAGAGAGAGAGAGAGAGAGAGAGAGAGAGAGAGAGAGAAGGAGGGAGGACCCAAGGAAGTCTCCATAGTTGTGCATTGCTAGCTGTGACATAGTTTCATTCCATACATGCAGGGCAGGAATCGAATGGGGGTCTCCTGAATGGAGACCAGTACCTTTGTCACTGAGCCATCCTGGTGGTTACCATTTGCACAGCAGTTCAGTATATTGGATTGCATGAACCAGGGTCTGGAATCGAACCTGGACCTCATGATTATAAGATAAGTGCTCAACCACTGAACTATCCCAGCATTTCCAATATCAATTTCAAAGTATTATCTTTTCTTAGTAAGTTTCTAAAATGTGCATACAATGCAGAATGAAAACATCCATGAGACTGGGAGCCAAAACATACATAAGAAAAACAATTTGAAAATACTACAATTCTTTCAAAACCTCCATTCACCTAGACTCTAATCAGATTTAGCAGGGAAAAAAATGCAGGATATTGTGATGGGACAGAATATAAATCATTAATCTAAAATTTTGAACAAACTTAATAAGAACACTAAAATGCAAGATACATATTCTGACATTCCAAAAATTTGGGATACTTTTAAACTCAAATTTCACACACCACTATATCAATGGTTTTGTATTTACCGATAAAATCTGCGCAAGGGTTTTAGGTAAAGAGCCATATTACCTCAACTGCTTTGCAAATATTCTTATCCAAGCAACCTGATATTCCCTTCTCAAAATAAATCATTGGAGTCAAGCAAATTCTTTAATAGTCATTATAAAAATCTTTCTCTATCTATCACCTATCTATCTATTCTATCTCTGAAAATATGAAAAATGATTTAAGGCAAATAGCCTAAGTACTGGTATTTAATTTCATACTAAAAAAAACCACACTTTGTGAGAGATACATAAGGTTCACTTTTCAGTGCTCTTATTAAATGCGACTCTAGGGACCTAATGCACTTTAGAGTTACAGAGTGAAAGACAGGAAGTCAGTCTGCTAGATAATTTTATATTAGTAATGACTTATAAATGCCCATGAAAGGCAGCTCTATACATTGAAACAGGCAGTGCCATCATTAAAACGTCTAATTCTATAGAAGGCACACATTGATAATACATGGGTCACTGACTTTTACTGACTTACTTTTACTAAAAGAACATAGTAAGTCTACAGACTCCAGCAATTATTGGTGTCCAACATCAGTGACTCAATGGTGCACTTGTAATACAAATGAATGCACCAAGCATCCATTTAGGATCCATAATAGAATTTTAAATGCAATATGTATATAAAGGTTTCTGCAATTAAGGATGAAACATTCTAGTGTGTGTCTGTGTTATGCAACATTTTAAGATGATAAAAAATTAAAAATCATTAGGCAAAAATGCTTTAATTTAGTTCATGTTTACTTTTGGATTATAACTAAATATTTTTTAAGAAAATTTGGTAAAAATTTTACCAGAAAATATCTGCGTTTAGGCAATGATTGTAACCACAGAATCAGGTTTAAATTGTTCTGTCCTGCTTAATGAGATACCAAGCTGCTTTTCAGAGACAACAGATCAAAACTGAGTCATGCAGCCAAAGCATGCACAGAAAAAATATGACCCCCAGCTGCATCCCCATTCCCCTACCCACCACAGAACCAAAGGACCAGGACATAATTGGAACATAAACCCTGGAATTCTTTCAGAAGCTAAGGGTCTATGGTCCAGAAAGATTCAGTGTTGATGCCCCTTTATTATAAAAGGCCAAGTTCCAATGTCCTCCAATTAAAACTTACCCCACCAGCATTTCTGCATATGTATTCTGCTAATCCTTTAAATACCCATAACCTAGGCCAGTGAGCAAGATAGATGTGAATGCCCTTAGGTCTCCCATCTTCTCAGTTGGCATTTCTAAATCAATAAACCCTTCCTTATTCTAAACTCTGATGTTTTCATTTTGGGCCTTTACAATGATCAGGCACCAGAATTTTGGTTGGGTAACCTGATGTTTTCCTTCATCTCTATCTCACCTCTTAGTTACCACTGTTGAATCTATCTGCTTTATCCTTCTATAGATCAAAGACTGCAAAGTGCAGGCTTTCTAGGAAAACCTACCTTTAGAAATGCTTTAATCATCCCAGAGAGTAGTGCTGGTCTATAGAGTATTTTGAAATATGAGTCAATACACAATCACTTGCCTCCTAATTGCAAGGATCCATTCAGAGAAATGGAATGTTAAGCAATTTCCTCATTATGTGAACATCATAGAATATACTAACACAAACCTCAATGATGTTGCCTAATACACACACAAGCTACAAAAGGAAACCAAAACCAAAACCAAACCAAACAAAAAAAACATAGTTTTCTTCTGGAGGGCGAGTCCCTTGTAGTACAGTCTTCCTTGGCTAGCTGAATCTCATAGAAATCCATCCACATCAGTGTACCAGCCGGCTTTGTTATGAGACGCTGCATCTGGCTTCAGTAAATTATTTATTTTGGAGAATCTTTCAGCCCATTTGACCATTTCATAATGAATGATTGACATGAACAACATGCAGCCTGCCAAAGTACCTGCCCATACCGCTGAGTGTTAAGCAGTTTCTGATCAACCAGTGCCCCACCCTCCCTATTCACCCAACCTCACCCCAAAAGACTTTTTTAGGGTTTCCCGGATAAAAAGAAGTCTT
>PVKE010025980.1:0-22643 GCA_004027555.1 Craseonycteris thonglongyai | reverse complement strand
ACGGAATGCTGCTATCAAAAGTTGGGTCTGGAAATTTATTTTCTTCATGAGCCTATATCTCGAAAACTTAATAAGTGATTTAAAAAATAAAAAATAGTTTTGAACATATATTTTACTTATCTACCCATACCTCGCTGGAATGCACCTTATACTGAAACACAGTGTATAAACATAGTATGCATTTCACACCCCTTCTTCCACCTTAGACTACGCCTATGACAACAAGTCGATCGCGACACACTTTTAAGATAAAAAGTAGATCTTATATACAGAAAAGTTGGCCACCCCTGTTCTAGAGAAGCTGAACAACAACAACAAAAAATCTCAGAGACTAAGAATAAGGGGCCCAGCGGAGGATAAACTTAGGTTGCTCTATTAATCATAACAGGATTAAGTAGAAGTCTAAAAACCAAAAAGTGAGAAACAACATTCCTGCCTCTAGGGCTGGCCTTACACATACCACTTCCCAAATAGAATGCTGGAGATTATCTTTGTGGAGAGCCAAAAGGCCCCCTAGAAAGAAGACCAGTAGATAGATACATATACTGTATTTGGCCTGCCCAATGATCTGGTCATCTACTCATCTCATCGCCTCAACATCAACCTTACTGGTGTACAAACTGCATAAGTACACATGAAGCTTCTATTCAATTACTTAGTGTTTTGCTATAAAATGTAAATGGATAACCAAACAACATCAGACATTTGCATAAATCCTATTCTGGAAAGGACAAATATCCCTCCACCCCAAAATAAAATAAAAGAAAAGAAAATAAAAAAGATAAAAGAAATGAGAGGAAGAAGTAGCAATGCAGGTAAAAGAAGAAAACTAAAAAAGAAAAAAAAATCTTATTAATCATCTTAAAAAATATATGGAGACATTGTAACCATTGCATCTTAAAATGTTGCTAAAAATGGAACAAGCCTAGAATGATAAAGAGCTCATGAAAATTAGAAGTGGGATAACTGAAATTTAAAAAATTCAGAAGTGTTGGAAGATAAAATTGAGAAAAATACTCAGAGTTTATAAATAAAAAAATCAAAGTCATGAGTGATAGGACAGAAGTTATAAGGATATTAGTAGATCATTCCAAATGATCTAACACTGAACTAATAAGTGTTTGAGAAAATGAAAACAGAAAACATAGGTAGGACTTTATTGGTCAAATAACATAAGAACATTTCTCAGAACTAGGAACATTGAACTAGCCCATCAAGTATTTAGCATAATGAATAAAAAACTCTCTGTGAGACAACATTATCATAACATTTTAAGAAACTAGGGATAAAGAAAAAATGGTAAAAACTTTAAGAGGTGAAAAATGAGAGCATATAAAATAATTAGGCATAGAAATTTTATCAGAAATAATGGAATATAGAATGCAGTGGAGAAATCCTTTAAAACTGCGGGTCAAAATAATTTTGACACTATACTACTTACTATACCTAACAAACCTATCATTCAAGAGTTAGGACAGAATAAAGTCATTAGTAGACATGCAATGTGAAGACTGCAAAAATAGATGCAGCCACAAGCCAAAGAACACTGACAGCCACCAGAAGTTGAAAGAGACAAGGAATGGATTCATCACTACAACCTCCAAAGGGAGTATGGGGACCGACCAACACCTTGATTTTGTATTTCTGGCCTTCAGAACTGTGAGAAGATAAATTTCTGCTGTTTTTAGGAACAAGGTTGGGGAAATTTATTATGGCAGCCCTAGGAAACTGATACACATGATATGCACAATATTTTCTGTTGAGCACCAAGTAAGGATTGATTCCAACTCTCCAGACCACAGGGATTCAGGAAGTACTTCACAAAGGTAGTGATGTTCAATAGAGTTTTGAAGGATTTCATCAGTTTGAAATAAATAAGGGCATTCAAAAGGAGGAAACAACACAAGTAAAGGTATTGCAGAGTGGAATGCTATGGCTTTAGGGAACAGAAGATAGTTGGGTTTCCCTGGATTGGAGACATGGAAAGGAATCCTTACTGATAGGCCTGAAAAATGAGAACATGTTATAAGCCATCTAACAACTTGAATGCCATACTAACAGCCTTGATGTGGTCTGACAGATGATACTGATTAACCAAGGATCCCTAGGTTAGGGATGAACGATGGGATATAAACATGTGGGGCCCTCTAGGGTTAGAACTGGGAACTAGGAAATCAGTTAACATTTTTTTGACGTAATCTAGCAAGAAGGAAGAGGGAATGAGTGGTTGCCATGGTTACAGAATAAGATTCATGGGAAGAGACTGTGGTTAGAAGTTGGCAGTGAGGGACAAGAAAGTCAAGAATGACTTAGGGGGAAGCCGAGATGGCTCAGCAAGTTAAGCGCTCACTTTGCAGCCCCAGGGTTCAAGGATCAAATCCCAGCCCAGCCCGTTTAGACCCATATGCTGAGCTGGGGTGTGCCCCAGTTCAGTTCTCGCCAGGGTGAGTTTCCCATGTGGGAGGCTCCCAATTCAGCCCCCAGCTCATGGGGGCATGTCTTCCATGTGGGAGGCCCCCACCTACGGTAGTTTCTGCCCTGTGTGGCTCCCCGCCCACCTGTGTAGAATGAAACTATGTAAAAAACTGATAATGTACAACTATGAAGACTGCTCTGGGCTCTCCCCCTTCTCTCTGTCTCTGTCACTCTGTCAAAAACAACAAAATAAATCTTAAAAAAAAAAAAAAAGAATGACTTGGAAGACCCTAGGTCAGGGGTGGTGAACGTTTTGGCGATTGAGTGCCAAAGTTTATGAAATAAGAGTATACTTGCTCAACTCACGTGCCAACCCATCGAGTGAGATAGAGGTATCGATTATTTTTATGTCTATAAGAGGCATAGGATGTTTTTATAACAAAAAACAATAATTTTGCTTGCCGAAATAATTGCTCTGCGTTTGTGCCACTTTGGGCATGCGTGCCATAGGTTCGCCACCCGCCACCCCCCCCCCCCCAGGTCCTGGGACTGGGTGGAGAGGGGGTGACATTTCAAAGAGAGATTGAAAATGGAGAGAGAAACATTTTTGAAGAGACAGACGTTCCTATCTTACCTGGTGGGTAAGAAACTGGGATGCTAAACTGTGCGCATCTGTAATTTATCAACTCAGAGACCTGGAGCCCATACTTTGTGGACCACAGTCTGCTTAAATCTAAAATAAAAGGGGGTGGAGAGGTGGCAGCAATATTATCTCACAGAGATGTTGTGATGAGTTAAAGAGATAATGTCTGTGAAATCACTTTCTAAAAAATTTTTTAAAAGCCATATGAAGGTCACTTACATTCATACTGATCTCCATTTGGGAAATGAGAATCTTCCACCCATGCAGGTGATAATGCCACATCTGGAACCAAGAGAGACCCCGAGTCTGAATTTGAGTGTCCTTAGCAGCGAGGCAGAGGCAAAGAAGTCCTCTGAAATCCTTCAGGGAAGGGACGGGGGAGAGGTCTCATGCAGAACCCCTAGGTGCTTGCAGACAATGACAGGAAACGAAGAAAAGCAACACAGTGTCAGGGGACAACAAGAGGTCTTCAGGAAGAGAGAGCGATGGTCATTGAGTCTTTACGTAGTTCTGTTAATGGAGCCAGACGCAAGTGGTCTACACAGAAGCACGCAATTTCGATTACTGAACAGTATGCAAGAACTTATTTTGCAACTCTTTCAGAAAATAGGCTCCAGGATTCAATTTTTAGGACAGCCCAGTACAGCCTGTAGACTTGCTCTGAGTGGGCTTGTAAGCCCGTGATGGAAGATGCAGTTTTTTCTCTTTTTCTTTGAGCTGAAATACACATACATACAACTGGCTATTTTAAAAGGCATAACTTAGTAGCATTTCTGTACTACATTCACAGTATTGTACAACCATCACTTTTGTCTAGTTCCAAAACATTTTCCTCACCACAAAAGGAAGGCCCATCTATGTTAAGGGGTCACTCCCATTCTTCCCAGCACCCGGCAACCAGCAATCTGTTTTCTATATTTCTGGATTTGTCTAGATCCTGTACCCCAAATCATTGAAAACAGGTATTCAAACAAATACTTACACAGGAATGAAGATGCGGTTTTGAATAAGGTCAGGGTCCAGGCCATTTACCTTAGAAGGTGAGTCCTATAAAGATAAAGACCAAGTGGCCATCATGCCAACTAAATTTATAAAGACTGGTTTTCTCTTTGTACCTTAATTCCAGGCACTCTCCGTGCCAAAAGCAGAATCAGAGGATGACAGTGGTTCCTGTAAATTAGCTGAATTAATGTGAAAGGTTAGCCACATCATAACTTTTAATAGGAGAAGCACAGAATTCAAAGTTCATTCTTTTCAGGTGTGTGTGTGTGTATTTTAACTGTTTTATAATCAGGGAAATTTTGCCCCTAAATGAATACTATTTGTAAATAATCCTCTCTAATTGTAGGCTTAAAATGTCTGGGCAAAACTAAAAATGACTCCACAGCCAAGGTTTAGTAACAGTTAAGGTATTTAGACAGGAGCAGCCTGAAGAATCGTCCTTGGGTTTGATCTTTGTAAACTGGCAATTACTCATCTTCCCAGTTAGACTTTCCCTGAGCAAAATTGAAGGGCAACCTGAGTGCATTAATCGCACTCTGATGAGTCAACATAAACCCAAACCTTATAATCTTTGTTTCAAATAGTGTGTGTTGTAGATAGAAAAAAAAAAAAAAAAAAAAGTCCCTCTTTGGTGGTGAATAACACTTTGCCCATCAGATCTTCTCCAAGTGCAAGTTCCACTGCCTATGGCAAGCTTTTGAAAACTGCGTATGAAACAAACGAAGCTTTACAAACGTAGTGGAATATTATGAAATACTAATTTTACAGGTGCATAAGAGCAAACTTCAGTTCCAAATACCAGAATGCCATTAAACATAATGCACTCCGTATGCAGGGGCAATTAATTTAATATTAAACCAATAAAACATTTACCAGTGCCAGTGAAGGTTTGGGTTGTTGACAGCAGGCTAGGTGTCCCAAAGCCATGCTGTCTTTCTGTTTGCAGGCCAATTTTACACAGCTGCTTTCTTCTGGAAATCATGCCTCATTTGAAGCCTTTGCAAGTATGACAAATAGCCTCTCTAAGCCTTAGCGACAGTGGGGAAGCTTGAAAATATTTAGCATTTATTAGCTAGAATATGAAACAAGATTTAGTTCAACTCTAGCCTTTGACTGTGTGGAGGCCTGGTTACTAGAGGAAATGCTACCTGCTCTGGTGTGTATATTTTTGGCAGGGCACTATATAAAATTCTCACCCTGAGGGCCATGCTGAGTTTAAACTGCATAGAAATTCTAATGCTGATCAGTAACATGGACACAATTAGAATAACATCTTTACTTTCAAACGAGTTGTCTGGTGACATTGCTGATCTATTTCTGGCTGTCATTATCTGCATAACAATGGTAAGACAGCTTTTTACACAGGGATCTTTGCATCTACGCAGGAAATCAGGTTTATAGAAAAAGGTAAGTAGTGATACAAGAAAGTACTAACTTTGTTGTTCAAACAAAACTTCAGGTGTACAAAGCATACTGGAGCAAAAGTCGTTGGGGAAGTCTACGCAGAAGTTTGAGTTTGGGATGGATAACGGAGGAGAGTTGGGCATAGGATTCTGGCAGTGTGTGGGGGTGGGGTGCCTGCATGGATGGTATACTCTGAGAAAAGTGGACCAACGTGGCTGAAGTAGAGAGTTCACAGAGTTGGGTAGTAGGAGGTAAATTTGGATAGATTGAATGGTTCTGATTACAGAGTCTCTTGTACAGAATTACAGATTTTTTGTTGTTGTTTTTAGAGAATGGTGGTATCAGGGCTTTGGGAACATGAAGATGACATAAGAAGGAAGTGTTTTTGGGAAATTCCATTATGGTAGCCTCTTGGATTAATTGACATGGAGAGGATTGAAGAATGCACAGTATGATTAGATTATATAATGAGAGATCTGCATTGGGTGGGCAATGATAAAAGGGAATGTAATGTTTAGAGAAACAGTTTAAAAGGAGTATTTATAGACAGAACTTCCTGGGTGTAGAGAGTGACGTGTGGGCAGGTTTGGGCCAGTTCTGGGACTTTGAGCCTTGGTAACTTGAAGAACAAAATAAGAAACCCGAAGAGGAAACTGACTGAGGTGAGGAAAAGATGAGATCAATTTTAGACATGTTGAGAAAATCCATGTGGAGATGCCTGGTGGGCCTTTGGGAAAGCAGGGCTGAAATTTAAGAGAAAAATACATGTGAGTGTCATCACCCACAGGGAAGTTTGCTGATTGAAACTTGGTGAGATTTCTGAGGAGACTGGAGAGAGGAAGATGTAGAACCTAGAGATAGAACTTGTTTTTTGGTTTCTAGACATGTAGAGGTGGAAGAAGTGATACCAGAGAGATAAATAAGGAGTGGGCTGGGAGCCAGTAGAAAGTCAAACTTTTTTTTCAAAGCATCTAATCCAAACCAATTACTGCATTCATAATCGAGAACTAATCATTGAAGTTCCTGAGTAAACAGCTATGAAACTGCATTACTAGAGTGATGGGAAGGAACCACTTTATGGAGGTTAAAGAATGAGTGGCTGCTTGAATGTGGAAGCCATGAATATAGACGCCACTTTTGAGGAATGAGAGTCAAAGCAAAGAGAGTCAAGACAGGCATTTTGATGTAAAGCATCCAGTGTACTTGTTTTTGAGATGAGACATGAGCTTATTTTATTGACATTTACTATTTTATATTAATTTGAGGTATAAAGCATAGTGGTTAGACATGTACGTAATTTAAAAAGTGATCCCTGAGACTACCAGGATAGCTCAAGGGGCTGAGCACTTGCCTTGCAGCCTCGAAGTCCAGGGATCAAGTCCTGGGCCCTGCCCATGCAAACCCATATGCTGAACTGGGGCGTGCTTTACATGTGGGGGGCCCCCTCCCCCAGTTGAGCATGCTTCCCATATGGGAGGCCCCTAGTTCAGTTCCCACTCAGGGTGTGCTTCCCATGTGGGAAGCCCCCAATTTTGTTCCCACCCTGTGCAGCCCCACGTCCACCCACGTGAAATGAAATTATGTCAAAACTAGTGATGTGCAGCTGTGGAGAGTGCTCTGGGCCCTCCCCGTTCTCTCTGTCGCTCTCTCTGTTAAAACAATGAAAATAAATCTTTTAAGGTGATCCCCCTGAGTAGTCTAGTACCCACCTACCACTATATATAGTTATTACCATATTATTGATTATATTTCCTATGCTTTACATTCCCATGACTATATTGTTACTATCAATCTGTACTTCTTAATCTCTTCCGCTTTTTCACCCACCTTCAATCCTCCCATCTGGCAACCATCAAAATGTTCTCTGAATCTATGAGTTTGTTTCTGTTTTGTTTATTTTGTTCTTTAGATGCCACATATAAGCAAAATCACACTGCATCTGTCTTTCTCTGTCTGACATACTTCACTCAGCACAATACCTTCCAAGTCCATCCATGCTGCTGCAAATGGCAAGAACCTTTTCCCTTCCATGACCAACCAATATCAATTGTACATGTAAATATGCCACCTCCTTTTTAATATTTTACCGTCAGACACCCTGGCTGCCTCCATATCTTACCTATTGTAAACAATGCTGCAATGAACTTATGAATGCACATGTCCCCTTGAGGTAGCATTTTTGGCTTCTTTAGATAAATACTCAGAAGTGAGATTATTGGATCCTTCTCTGTCTCTTGTTATAGCCTTGTTTTAAAGTCTATTTTGTCTGGTATAAGTATTGATACCCCAGCTTTTTATTTTCCATTTCCATTTTCTATAAATACCTTTTTCCCATTCCTTTACTTTCAGCCTGTATAGGTCTTTCTATTTGAAACGAGTCTCTTGTAGGCAGCATATAAGAGTCCTATTTTCTCATCTGTGCAGCTACCCTATTTTTGGATTGGAGCACTTACTCTATTTACATCAAAAGTAATTGTTGCTAGATATGCAGTTATTGCCATTTTATTATTCATATTATTTATTTATTTATTTTTTATGTCATTGAAGTAACACTGGTTTAGTGGCCATGAACTCCTTTAGATTTTTCTTATCTGGGAAGCTCTTTATCTGTCCTTTGATCATAAATAATAGCTTTGCTGGGTAGAGTAATCTTGGTTGTAGGTTCTTACTTTTCATCACTTTAAGTATTTCATCCGAATCCTTTCCGGCGTGCAATTTTTATGAGAAATCATGTGGTAGTCTTATGAGAGCTCCTTTGTAGGTAACTAACTTCTTTTCTCTTGCTGATTTTAAAATTCTTTCATTGTCTTTAACTTTCGTCATTTTAATTATGATGTGTCTTGGTGTGGGACTCTTTGGGTTCATCTTATTTGGGACTCTGTGCTTTGGGCTTATATATCCATTTCTTTCGCCAGGTTGAGAAGGTTTTTTGTCATTTTTTCAAACAGGTTTTCGATCTCTTGTTCTGTCTTTTCTCTTTTTGGTATCTCTATGATGTAGATGTTGGCATGCATGTTATTGTCCCAGAGGCCCCCTAAATTATCCTCAATTTTGAATTCTTTTTCTTTTTGCTGTTCTGATTGGGTGCTTTCTTCTAAATTGCTGATTTGATTCTCTGCTTCAGTTAATCTACTGTTGATTCCCTCTAATATACTATTCATTTCAGTTATTACAGTCTTTATTTCATTTTTTTTTAGTTAAATTTATTGTGGTGACATTGGTTAGTAAAATTTCATAGATTCCAGATGTAGTCTTATTTCTGACTGGCTCTTTTTTATGTTTCCTATCTCTATGTTTATGCTTCCTTTCTCTCTGTTGAAGTTCTCTCTGAGATCATTGATATCCTTATAATCAGTGTTTTGAACTCTATGTCTGGTAGATTGCTTGTCTACATTTTGTTTAAGTCTTTTTCCAGAGCTTTGTTCTGTTTTGTTTTGTTTTTTACTTGGGACATGTTTCTTAACCACCCCATTTTGGTGGCCTCCCTGTATTTGTTCTGTATGTTAGATAGAGATGCTGTGCCTCCTGGTTAGTAGAGTGGGCTTACATAGTAGATACCCTGAGGGGCCCAGTGGTACAGTCTTTCTGGTCACCTAGCAAGGGTACTATAGGTATGTCCCTTTTGTGCAATGTGTGTGCCCTTCTGTTGTAGTTGAGTCTCAGTTTCTATTTGCATGTCAAGAGGAGGGATTGGTCCTCAGGCTGATAGGTTGTGAGGACTGGCCTTGACTGCAGTGGAGCAGCTGGTGTGTAGGGGCTGACCCTATGGAACAGGATTCACTTTAGTAGGTCTCTGGTTTCTACCCAGTGTTTCCTTTGGGTATGTCATTATTGGAGGCAGCCAGGTGATGCTCTGGCTTAGTCCAAAGCTGGTCACCACCCATGTCAACCCTGAGGCCACTTGGCACAAGCCACAAAGCAATCCACAGATGGTTTCCACCTGTGTTGGTTTTAGAGGTGCCTTGAAAGACCAAGGCAAAAACTGAGGTCAGCTGTCCCTAGAGCCTAGTTTGGGACTGCTAGCCAGAAGTATGGGACATGCAGAAGCTAGATGCTGATTGTTTGTATTTTGTGAAACTTTGAGAGATTTTGGGAAAGTCTGCAGCATGAGCCAAGATAGGCCATTTGTATGAAAACCCCCTGGAAGTAGTTTGGGTACACCCACAAGTTGGGTGGGACAGGGTGTCAGAGAATCACCAGTGCAGGGGGAATGATGTTAGCCAGGTTCATGGGGACTCAGACACAGCTGCCACCTGCGTCTGCAGGCCGGGAAGGGGTGGGCTCAGCAATGAAACCCTCTTCTCTCTGGGAGAAAACTGCCCCTTCAGCTTTTACCCTGAAGCCAAATAATTCATTTTCTCCTCATATGTCCCTGGCGCCTTTCGAGCTGCTCTCCCAGTGCTGGATCTCAGAGAGAACGAGTCCATCAGTGACTAAGTCCATGCCTGGGGGCTTTAAGAGGAGCACCCAGGACTGCAGCCATTCCCTGGCTCACTCAGCCACATTCTCTGCTGGTTTTCACAGCCAGAAGTTATGGGGACTTCTCTCCTTGGCATGGGAACCCTGGGCTGGGAACCTCATGTGGGACAGGGACCCCTCACTGCCCTGGGGGTAGGAGGGTCCTTCTGCAGCTGAGCTATCTCTCTTGATTATTAATGGTCACACACAGGTGTGGGACCAGCTCGTCTGCATTTCTACCCCTCCTTGGTGTTTTGAAGTGGCTTTTCCTGTATATCCTTAGTTGTAGGGCTTCTGTTTAACTAGACTTCAGATGATTTTCAATGATGGCTGTTCTGTAGCTTAGTTGTAATTTTGATGTGGTTGTGACAGGAGGCAAGTGTAATGTTTATCTACTCTGCTGTCTTGACCAGAAATCCCCATGAGCTTATTTTAGATAAGGGAGAAAGAAATTAAAAAGAAGAAAATATAAAAAACATTGAGTCTATGTATCATCTTAGAAGGTAAAGGACTTCATATTAATAAAGTAAAATATGATTTCCTTCAAGACAGGAGATAATTAGAGAAAATTGGTGAAAACTACAGGAAGAAGTGGATATATCAAAATCAACAAGCTTATTTGGAGGAAATAACTGAGCAGCCATATGAACTAAATAGTGTCAGGTATATAGAAAACAGCATCTACTGGCACAAAAAGGAAGGAAAGTTGAATCCCTGGTGAAGTTTAGTGTAACCATTTTGGCAAATTTATTTAAATAAGGGGAGACAGCCAGTTTCCTCTCCCTGTACTGGGATTTGTTGATGGCTACTTGGCACACACTGTTTTGAGAAGGGTTTTGAGGCTACATCCAGTCTCAGCACTCAAGGTTGCCCCTGATAAATCAATGATGTCTGTCCTGAGTGTGGGATTGGAGAATGGCAGCTCCAAGGCTAGCTAGCAGGAAGAATTCTTAGGCAACAGTGAGTGTGAAGAGTGTAGTTCTTTAGCAATTCCCAGGAAACGTTTGTTCTCAGAATGACACAGGGTTGAAAATGAGGATGGAGGGAAGTCAGGTGAGGAAGTGCAGGGTGTTGTTATTCAGAGCACGGACCAGCAGCATGAGCATCACCCGGGGTGCTTGTTGGAAATGCCAATTCTCAGGTTCCACTCCAGACACATTGATTCCAACTTGTCATTTGAACAATATCCCAACTGATTTATATATACACCATGCCATTTTGTAAAGGTCATTGCTGGGGTCTATGCCAAAATGTTCAACCATGGGGTTCAGGTTGGTGGATGGAAGAATCAAAGAAACCAAGAAGAATTCTTAAAGTTTAGATTAGTGGTTCTCAAAGTGTGGTTCCCAGACAAGCTGTAGCCTCAGCACCTGGGAACTTGTTACAAATGCAGGTTCTCTGGCCCTACCCCAGATCTACTGAATCAGAAACTCTGGGGTTAGGATCCAGGAACCTGTGTTTAATAAGTCCTACATGTGATTTCAGCATGCCCTAAAATTTGAGAACCAGCATTCTAGGGAATCTGGTGAAGGTGTATTCACATAGGTCCTGAACAAGTGTAGGAAGTAAAGAGAGTAGTTTTAAAGGTTGGAATCAGAAAGGTGCTGTAAGTTTAGTAAGCAAAAAAAAAAGAAAAAGAAAAAAAAAAGTTGCCAATATACCATCTACCACAAGAAGTTAGTCAAACCAAAATCAAGAAAAAGACCATGGTTCTTTGGTGTTGTAGAAAAAGCAAGCAGTTATCCAGATGAATTTTGGGCAATTATTAAGCAAAGCCTTCACTTGAAGAGTCTGTAGTATAAGAGAAACTGGGTTATGAGAAGATCAAAGCACTGTAAAACATAGACTGACCACAGATATAATTTTAAATGGGATAGTAAACAACAGTATTGTCCCATTTCAAATGGTATGTCTGCTCAGCCTAATCTCATTGGGCTCAATTCAAGGTGTCAGTAGGCTGGCCATAAGTACCATTGGTAACAGGACCGTACCGTTGTTTTCTGTCCCTAAAAAAACACTTTTTACATTGATAATGGAGCTGTAAGATAAGTAAGGCTGTTCCAGTTTGGGGTATTTAAAAGACTAACTGCAGATAATAATTCTTCCAAGATCAAAACAGGCCTGAAACTTTAGCAAGCTGGCTGGGTTTGTGTCAGTTATCATACATATCTGAAATTACCATGATTACATTCTCTTTAAAAAAAGCTATTGGGGAGCCCTCCCACACTAATCCAAAGGTGATTAAATGAAGCTGAATGACACTGGCAAAGAAAGCCAACTGGCATTCTCCATGGGGCTGCACTGTCCCACTCATAGTAGCTACTAGCCATGTGTGACTATTTAAATTTCACTTAATAAAATTAAATAGCGTTAAGAACTTTTCAAACAGACCAGCTACGTTCCATGTGCCCCATAGTTGCCTGTAGAAAGTGGCTGCCACCTTGGGCAACAAGGTTTATAAGACATTTCCATTATTATAGAAAGTTCTATTGGACAAGACTTGATCTTTTTTTTTTTTTTAAGATTTATTTTTACTGGTTTTTGACAGAGAGATAGGCAGACAGAGACAGAGAGAAGGGAGAGTGCCCGAGACATAGTTGACAGCATTAGTTTTCCATATAGTTTCACTCCACAGGTGGGCGTGGGGCTGCGCAGGGCAGGAACTGGGCTTGGAGCCTCCCACACAGGCCCCGGCAAGAACTGAACAGGGGGCACACCCAGTTCAGCATATGGGTCTGCCTGGGCCAGGGCCAGGATTCGATCCTCAGTCTCCCGGGCTGTAAAGTGAGCTCTTAACCCGCTGAGCCATCCCAGCTTCCCCAAGACTTGATCTTTTGACTCAAGGTTCCTAACAGGCTTATTCAGAATCAAGCTTTCCAATGAAGTGCTTTTCAGTAGGGTTGAAAGCACCCCAGATCTATGAAAAGGGTGGGGTTGGGGGGTAAAACTCGAGTAGTCTCCACCTGCTCTGAATATGTACTTATTTTCTAGCTTCTACCTCTATAGGTAGAATGTGGAGACCTTCTGAGAGGATTGAGAGATGACAGTATTTTATTTATTTTCTTCTTCTCTGTTTTTGTGATAGCAGAGGGGGGAAAAAATCACTCAGGACAAGATGATTTGGGCTAACATCCCAGCACTCTCTTTATTATTTTGTTGGCACAGTTGTTTTCTGTTTTACTTTTGCCAAGGCCTGTCATTAAGAATGTAGCTCTACATAGTTTTTTGGTTTGTTTGTTTGTTTTGTCTATTTGTCTATCTATCATCTATCTATCTATCTATCAATCACCTATCATCAATTTTTGCTGGATCCCTAACAAGATAATGAATTATAAACAATGACTCTGGTGAGCAGCCAGAAGAGCCCACAGTCTGAGGTTGGCTTTTCAGGTTTGGTTTCAGGCCCTTGTCAACTTCCAGTTATTTTTAACCCGCCTTTCTGGAAAGCAGGCTAGAAAGAAAACAGTATTCATCCATTCTTGCTACAGAAATCTCTTTCTGGGGATTTGCTAGGCACATTTTCCTTTGACTGAGCAAACATGCCAGAAAAGGTAGGGGGACAACAAATTATTCATTGGAAACTCAAGACAATGTTACCAGCTTAAACTGAAGGGTCAGATTTAAGGTAAAAAAGCCTGGATTAGCAGAAAGGTCTCTGCAAACATTCATGCCTCTTGGTACAATGGAAATACAAACCCTGGGGCTCAAGTCTATATCTCTGATGTTTTGATTTTATAATAAGAATGTGTTTGGTACCCATAGAAATAAAATTTCTCAGCCAGAATAGTGTTACCTTTATTATACACAGGTATAGATCTGTGAATAATCTCAAATTAGGTAGTCAAGTGGCTTCTCTCTCTCTCTCTCTCTGTGTATATATATATGTGTGTGTGTGTATGTATGTATGTATGTGTGTGTGTGTATATACACACACACACAGTCTAAGATTAGAAAAAGGATGTCACCTTGGGAGACCTGTGATGAGTTCATGAAGTTTAAGTTAGAGGGTTATGACAGCATTTCTTGTTTACTCTTTGCTGTTGCTCCTCTTGGGAAAACATAAATACTTCTGTACCTCCTATTTCATATGGTCCCCAGAATAATTTTTTCTCACCCTTGTCCTGGGAAGAGAAATGTTCTGAGCCTTTCTGATGAGGCTTCCAACATCTTTCATATGAATCTCTGTGAAAAGCTAAGAGGTCTTTTCCGGGCAATTAGCCACATATAATTTTCCAAATTACATGGTTAGCTCTGACGTATGTCTCTCCGAAGTTGGTGTGCTATTTGTTTATTTGGTTCTGGACCCAGGATAGAAAGGAGCCTCTCCTGCTGCAGGTGACCCCGTGGGTGTCACTCTGTGAGCAAATGTAACCCAGAGAAGGGCTGCCTTCCTGGCAGGGCCCCACCAAGGCTCTTTCCAGATCTTTATGGAAAATGGAAAGCTAGCTTTCTTCTAGTCTCCTCTTTAAAAAATATAAACATGAAATTGACACCAGAGATTTTTATTATGGCATCTTCTCCAATGTCATACCTTTCCTAACATCAGTTGGCTTTCAGTTAAAGCCTGCGGATGACCATATATGGGCAGGGTCCTTCTGAAACAAGTCGTGCTTGGAACCTCTAGCCTCCCTTTGGAGAATGCACGTATTACACCTCATCCTGCCACCCAGCATGTTCTGGTCAGAATCTGAGAAGCCTATCAAACTTCCTTTTATTTCTCCTCAAATGAAACATGTACTTAGCTTTTATGTTCCAGAGTCCCGATTCTCCTGGTGACAGTGGGTTCTTCTGAGATAAATTAAGTAAACTTATCCATGCTGATGTGGGAGCCAGTTTAGCTCTCCTGCCTGCAAATGTGAACTTAGTTCATATTCCATGTTTCAAAGAGCCCTTAGTACTACTAGTTAGTGCAGGAGTTCCAAGTAGCAGGCTACGAGAGGTGGGGCCAGTGTTCCTGCCAGGGAAATTGACCCAGGACATCAGGAAGAGCTCAAACCTTCTTGAGTGACTAACTGAAGATGGGGAAGAGTAATATTTAGAGAACTTGACTTTTAGCCAATCAAAGGTAAACCTGAT
This sequence comes from Craseonycteris thonglongyai, assembly GCA_004027555.1. Classification (NCBI taxonomy): domain Eukaryota; kingdom Metazoa; phylum Chordata; class Mammalia; order Chiroptera; family Craseonycteridae; genus Craseonycteris; species Craseonycteris thonglongyai. Next base: position 7,645 of record PVKE010025980.1, on the reverse strand, counting down.
TATTTACGCAAATATCACATTTATCCCAATCTTGCTCTTTAACCCATTCAAAACATCTCAGACTTCTTCTTGTCCTTCAGACTCAAAACAACTCAGCTATTTTTTGATCTACCATCACTATGCAACATGGTGAGGTTAGATTCTCTAGCCCCCTCATCATATACTTTTGAAGTCCAAATTTCTTGGGATAGAGAAGCGTGCTTAATGCTATATCTCAAACACACTTTTCAGCCTTTGTTCTTTGTGCCTATTGCATATGCCCCTCGCATGCCTCCCTTTCCAAGAGGAGTTTTCTGGGTTTGCCTTTTCCAGTGCTGGCTCTATTCACTTTCTCTTCTCTATTCCTTCACCCCCATTGCCTCTTGTGGTCCTACCCATCATTTAAGGTCCAATTTAAATGTCACTTCCTTCATTAAGCTTTTTCCCGATTTCCTTGGCTAGAGATCATCCCTCTGTCACCTGCTCATCTCATATACTTTGTTTAATTTTGTCTTTCACTGAGTTGTTTGTTAGCTGACAGTCTACCTACTCCATTGTCTATTAGGAAAGAAACTAAGTTTGGTGTGTTTTTGCTTCTATGTGGTGTATCTGTTGCACAAAGCAACTTTAAAAAATATCTCTTGGTGTTGCTGGGATGGGTTAAACACCTGTTTTGCAGCCCTGGGTTCTGAGGATTGAATCCCAGCCCTCGCCCATGCAAACCAATATGCTGAAACTGGTGTGTGGGCACTAGTTTGGTTCTCACCGGGGAGAGCCTCCAATGTGGGAGGCCCTCGGTTTGGCCCTCAGCTTACAAGGGCACTCCTCCCATACAAGAGGCCTCCAGCCAGGTTCCTGCCCTGTGTGGCCCCCCTGTGTGGAATGAAACCATGTGGAGAACTGATGCTGTCAACTATGGAGACTGCTCTGGGCCCTCCCACTCCTCTCTGTCTCTGTCTCTCTCTGTCAAAAACAATAAAATAAATCTTAAAAAGGAAAAAAGAAAAGTCATTAAAATTTTTTTCTTTAATTCAAATCCCACGGGTCCTTGCTGGTGCCACCTGAGGGGTAGAAGGGTTCTCCCAGGCCAAACCTCCTGGTAGGGGAGGGAAGTTAAACCTGACAGACAAAGAGGTTTTCTAGTCAGGCACTTCTGAGAGTTTCCTTGATGGTGACATCTAGTTACCCCATTGTCTCTCTTTGGGACACAAGAACCTCAGGCCCCTGGGATACAAATGCTGCCCAGCAAGACCACTTGTTGTGGTTGGATTCCCTTTGCCAGTGGACTTGACCTCTCAGTGTCTCTGAGGGAATGAAGGGAGTCTCAGAGGACAAAGAGGCTTCCAAAGCTCAGGTGCTGGTTGTGGCGGGCTACCCTTGCTGGCACCATCTGTCCCCATTGCATCTCTCTGTAGAGGAAAGAGCTTCCCAGTTCAGCGGAGGAGGAGTGTGTTTTCCGGGCCAGGCCACTTGTTTCTACAATAACAAGGCTCCCAATCTACTTTTATCAGTGGTGCTGGGTTCATGTCATTTGATTGGAGAGATTCCCGTTCAGGCTGGTAAAGGGATAAGCCTACTTGGCTAACCTTTTGTTGCCAGATTGGGGTCAGGAAGCACTGGGCCTTGGTTACCCTCTGTTGGGTGAGCGAGTGGGACAGGTGTACCCAACTGCCACCTGGCTACTATGCTGTTCCTTCAGTGACTGGGCCCCTTGCCAGTCTTCCTCCCTCGTTTCTCCTTTCAGTGTTCTCCTTAGGTTGCCTTTTCCATTACTTTCAGGGTTTATAGCTATATTTAACAGGGAGGGACAAGTAGAAACAAGCCTATTCTATCTTGTCCAGACCAGAACAGTGTCAGTATTTGCTGGAATGTTTTAAGTGGAACACAAAAGCACTTTCCTGCCCAAATAATCTTTGTGGTTTCTTAGTGCCTTATACTAGAATTTTCTTTCTAAAGAGTATCAGTGACTTTTCTTTAGATAGGGTCACTTCTCAATGAGAAGACATGGCAAGCAATATTGAAGCTCTTCTTAATAGTCATCACATTTATACACCCAGTGCATATCCAGCCTATAAAACTTCTCTCCCACTTTATATTGCAGCTATAATATCACTTTGAAATAAGAGCAAGGGGAGAGAAGCAAAATCCCCAGTAATGATCTCCCTCCTTATGTCTCTCCAAGTTGCAGATCCATAGACGATGTTCCTCATATTCTACAAGGACTGACAAACTTGCAGCTGCACTAATGAAGCCCACGACCAGCAGCAAACAGTGGTCCCATTTTGATCTCTTTTTCTTTTGTGATAGTGTCTCTCATCTCCATTTCCTGAGCCTCCTAATCACAGGACCACAGTTACTTGTTAGGAAGAGTTCTGGTAGTCAGCCTGCTTTACCGAAGTCCCTGGATATCCCTGCTGCAAGACAAAAGCCCTTGCAGGTGAGGAAAGACAATGGATTCTGCCACCTTCAGAGCACAGGACACAGTTGAAGTTTTCTTCTTTCTAGAGCATATGGTCAACGGCCTTATGTAAGTACCAGAATATCAATGACAGTTCAGATCATTGTTCCCATGCTTTTCTGCTGCAGTCAGAACACCTCTTTTCCCTCCCGAACACCTTTACATAGCTGAAGTTTACTGAGCTTATGACGCTTTTATGTAAGCCAGTATTCTAAGCACTCTCCTAGTTAATAGTGTAAGTCTGCTAATAACAATGGTAGAGGTGGCAGTAATAAAGACATTGTACTAATAATAGCCAATGTTTATTGAATACAGACTATTCTAATTGCTTTTTATGGATGAAATCATTCCATCTGTCTATCAATGCTATGACGTGGTAATTACTACTATACCTATTTTACAAATTAAGAAACAGAGGCAATGATGTTAATTAAGTTGAACACAGCCACACAGCTGGTTGGCAGAAACGCAAGAACTCAAACTTAGGCAGTGTGACATCGGAACAGATGGCCTTGGTCATTAAGCTGTGACTACCTTGATGATTCTAGGATTGCTTACTCTATTATAAAATAAAGAAGCTTGATCACACAATGGTAATAATAATAATAATATAACAAGAGTACCCACAATACAATGATATGTATACTAGCAATTGCAGGTAAAATTGACTAAGTGATTCTTATGGTTCAAAATTTATCCCATGTTTTACATGTATTTTTTTCATATCACCCCTATCACAGTCTATATGAGAAGAATTTTTATCTTTATTTTCGAGTGCTGTACAGATGTCAGACAACTTGCTGGATATCACACAACTAATAAGTGGTGAAACCAAGACGGAAGTCTAGCCATTCTGTTTTTCTATGGGTTGACAATAAAATAAAATATAAAATAAAATAAAATAAAATAATAAAATAAAATAAAATAAAATAAAATAAAAATGTACACACACACATACCAGCCATCTGATATTTGTGGAATTTTGCCACAATTGAAACATGTATATTTAATCCTCCATCTAGGGATGTATTTCTAAAGTTTGAACATCATTACTTCCTGAGCCATTTATCCAAAATCAGGACCATGGAAACAGAAGGTCACTGCTATGTGAGACAATCAGTGATAGAGGCTGGTAAATTGCACGGAGCTTGCTTTTTCCCACATGCGAGATGATGTTAGGCTGACAACTTAGTGAAAGTTTGACACTTATATTAACCTGTTCCTGAATCTTGATCAAGCCTTCAGAAAACTTGAGACAGCAACTTTATTTTTAGGGTACATTTTTTCCTTATTAGTGATTCAAACTGGACTGATTGTTCTTTTATGGGAGGAGGAGAAAAGCTTAACAAATGGACACAAATTAAAGCACAATACAAACAAATACATATTTTCAAATCTTTCTAGTCTCACTTCCTAAAAGGAACAGAAGCCTTGAGATGCTTAATTGAAAATGTGGGTTTGTCCTTTCAAAGGCACCAGTTATTTCTCTGCTGAAGTAATTCATGTTTTATTTGAACCTAAAAGAGAGCGTCTTTAAAATGAACTTTTCTGTAATTATAGGTTATAAAAACCTGTCTGAACGTTTATATTTTGTAAAAATAGTGTCTGTATGACTGAAAAAATGCAATTAAACAACAAACTACCTCAGCACAGTTCCTCGGTTAGATAAGACCATTTCATAAGGGGTTTGTAGGTTTTCTGACTTAATTATATGCACCAATCCAAACATGAAATTTTTTTTTTCCTTTTTGGAATTCAGTTCAAAGTTGAAAGAAAAATGAGCTAATATTTTATTTTGGTGGATTTTCATCATATAGTGAATTTTAATTATGCATCACACTTTTAAAAGTTGCATTTAGTCATGTTTACTAAATTTATTCCTAAACTGAAGTTATGTTTACATTTATATTCCAAAAGAACAATAATAATAACCCAGAATGAGTGGAACATTTCATCATGTAATTAAAAAAAAAATCTTATGAGTAGGGGGTCAAACTTTTGATGACTAGTCTGGAGTGAAAAATTTTTAAAAAGTCTTCAAACTCTAGGCTTTCTATGGAGCTGCTTGCTCTTTGCCCAACAAATATTTACCATGTTTCTACTATGTGTAAAACCCTGTGAGGGGCTTTAAAGGTGAATGAATCAGACACGATCTAATCTCACAACCTGGTTAAAGAGAGGCCTGATAAAGACATTCCCTGACAAACAAAATATAGAGAAGTATGTTGCTAAGTTCCATAGGAGAGATACAGATAAAACGCTAAGAGAGTCTTGAGATGGGAGACCAACCTGGGGGATGAGAGCAGAATCCTATGGAGTAGAGGATACTAGAATTGGAGAATAAAAGATGACCAGGATTTCACAAAGTGGAGACCGTGACAGATGGCATTCCAGGCAAAGGTACTTATAGCTCAAGCCATAGCACACAGGAAGGAAAACACAAATTGTACTTGAAAAAGAAAGTGTCAACCATCAAAACTAGAGAGTTGGGTAAAAAGAGGTGATAGTGAAGAATTGGGTAGAAAAGAATTGGCTTTGAAGTTTAGTCCCCAGATAATGAGGACTACTAAAGTATCATAGACTGGCATATCTCAACAATGATTTAGAGAGAATGATTTGCTATAAGAGACTACTGGAGATGGGAGCTGGACAGATTAGAGACAAGACCAATGATATGGCCATTAACAATAAAATGATAGCATTGGGAATAGGATATAAAGAGCACATACAAAAGGTATAGTAAAAAAAGTAGAAATAGAACTTGTTAGAAATACTTGGGGTGTGTGTGTGTGTGCGTGTGTGTGTGTGTGTGTGTGTGTGTGTGTGTGTTGCTGCTAGTTAGGGGAAGGCACACATAACAATGGAGAATGGTAGCCTTCTTTGCAGAAATAGGAGAGTCCCTAGGGGCGACCTGGTTGTGGTAAGGGAAGATGGTCCTTTAGAAGATAGTGGCGTTGATTTGAACTGGTGGAAAGTAGGAATGTTGAGGAACTGAACATATAGAAAGTGAGTTGATTAGACCAAGTCTGATTAGAAATAAAGATTTAGTTGTCTTAGCTATCAGACCCCAAGGTGTACAGGTGACTTATCCAATTTTAGTGTACCTTTTGATTAGGGCTAATGCTATATTTCAGAGCATGCCTATGAAAAGAACATTAGCACTCCAGTGAGAATTTAGAGGACCGTAACTACAATTTGTGCTATACCAATGTCAAGAATGAAGCCCCACATTACAGATACCATATTATATCATTGATGAGGCCCAAAAAACCTTTTGGTCCTCATGCCTAGTACGTATCAATGGATGTATTTTCAGTCTCCCCTGAATATCTAGCATGTGACTTCATGGATTAAAATAAGGTTATTAGCTCTTAAGCAAATCTACTTTCTTGCTTGTTTCCATCCTTCTTCTTCACATTCATTTATTTATAGATTGCTTTTTACTTAGAGACTTCACTTATTATTGTTTTTTTTAATTTAGAGACTTATTTTTTTAGAGTAGCTTTAAGTTGAGAGGAAGGCAGAGATTTCCCATATAACCCCTGCTGCCCAACACATAGCCTCCCCATTTTCAATATCACTCACCAGAATGATACTTTTTTCCCCCGAAGATAAACCTACATTAACACATGATAATCACCCCCAAATCCATACCTTATTTTGGGATTCACTCTTGGTACTCTATATTCTGTGGGTTTGGAGAAATACATTAATGACATATGTTCATCATTACAATATAGAGTATTTTCACTAATCTAAAAATCTTCTGTGTTCTGCCTTTTCATTTCTCCCCCTGCCTGACCCTACCCCTAGTAACCACTGGTCTTTTTACTGTATCCATAGTTTTGCCTTTTTCAGAATGTCATATAACTGGGTTCATATGCAGGATATAGCCTTTTCAGATTGGCTTTTTTCACTTAATAATATGCATTTACGTTTCAGTATTTGTTCCGTTAAGAAGTTGACAACATGTTTGAATTCTAATCAAGGTCATCTTTTAAACTAAGGATATTTACACATTCTTCTCTTAAACTATTAATAATATTATACTGGATTTAGTAAAAACAACCAGTGATACACCAATGTTTTAAGGCAAGCCTTGCTGATTTGGCTTCCAATAGATAAAGTTAATTTATTTTTTTTCTCAGAACTAGAGTTTAAACTCCCCTCAAGTTTACCTCATGCAATTTCCCCTTGTTTTCTTCCCATTATATCAAGTTTCCATTTTGTGTTCTGTGTATCCAAGATTGTTTAAAAAGCAAGCCAGACTTCTAGCCCATAAACATCACTTCCTCTGTCTCCTGAATTTATTTAAATGGCTGATACTTTAGCCTAGGGGGTTGTTTGCATTAACACCATGGAGTCAAAAGTCCTCATTACCTTCACCTCAAGCTATCTATAGGTCAAAAGAATGAAGAAAAACCCCTCATATTTCATTACTTCAAAACTGAATCTCTTTTTCCCAACCCTTCACTTGCCAAGCTTTCTGTTTTGGGTCCTCACCCATTTTGTTAACGAGCTCATTGAAATGCATGTTTGCAGCATAGTCAGAAGTGTATTTTCTTCTCTTTCCTGATCACTGTATTCACTTACATGTTCTCTGTAATTGTAGAAATAACAAATTGGCATTGATTTATTTTTTAACCAACTCTGGAAGTTTGTATGCCTTTCCAACGCAAAGAGAGATTCCCTGATTGTGCATGTCTTTACCAGGTGGGAAAATGTGTTGAGATCAAAGTGCATGGGATCAATATTGTAATTTAAAGAAAACATAGCATTTATCTGCACCCTAATAGATATTTAAAGCTGAAGTCAAATAATGTCTCTGCATCACATTATTTTCTGATGATACTGTCCACATGACAAACGATTTTATAAGTTCAGTTAAAAAACAACAACCACCACCTGTTTAATTAACTGATTATCATGAACAAATATTCACTAGGCCATTTCTTTTATTTTTTTTCTCTCTCACTGGCCAACAAAACATCTGTCATAATTTATTTGGCTTTGGAAATGTTTCTCTTAAATTTCACCTGCTCTAAGTCAGAGTTCCGGAACTACAGAGGTCTCGTGGTAGAAACTATTAATGACATTCCAAGTAGAAGTGTGTTCTAATTCATCAGTGGAATTCTTTGCTCTTGAGGCATAAACACATGCTTGGTAAGTAGAGATTTTCTTAACAGTTGCAAAGAATTCAGTCCTTCT
>PVKE010025979.1:0-22651 GCA_004027555.1 Craseonycteris thonglongyai | reverse complement strand
TCTCTGTATCTCTCTCTCTCTCTCTCTCTCTCTCTCTCTCTCTGTCAAAAATAAATAAATAAAAATAAATATAAAAAATGTACATAATATATAAAAAAAGAATTGCAGTAGACTAGTTTCATATGTATCAGAAATTGCAATATGTCAGCAGATTTGTTACAAGATTGACACTAGACCAGTGAATTTTTAAAAAAGTAAAAGTAAAGAATACAGTAAAGCTATATTCTGCTTATACAAAACACACAGAAATATTGAAAATAGACCAAATAACTTTCAAAAGTTGTTATAGCAACCTTAATGCTAGACCAAAAAGGAGTTTATGGCAAAAGTCATTATTAGAATAAAAGGAAGTGTACGATTTTGATGATGGAGGAAACAAACTGTCCCATGAGCATATATGTATTTTTAGAATTTGAAATAGTTATGATCTTGAAGATAAGAAGGTAGGAATCTATTATACTTTTTCCTTCTCAGTGAACACCCTTGACACCAAAGAATTTCATGAAATTATTTTTTTCCTTCTGAAATCCTTGCTATTTTGGTGTTCAAATTCAAAGAGCTGAAGGAAAAAGTTATTCTTCCAATTTTATTTTTCACTGTTGTTATAGTTTCACTCTTTTCAATTGTAGGTACAGGGGAGAAAGAGATGAAAAGCATGTACGAAGCAAATAAAAAATGAACAAAATACTTAGAAGTACTTTCTGAGATTGAAGAGAGAAGTATTTGTGTTAGAAGTAAAGACAATTGATAAGACAAGGTGCCTCATTGGCTGCAGTGCCCGGATCAGAGATGCAAGGAGAAAGTACATTGGCTTAGCTGACGGGCATTCAATCCACAGTTGAGAAATCACGTGCTGTGAAAGTCAGCTAGCTACTGTCCCCATCATTCATTGTAGGATCACCGAGGCAGGAAAGATTTGATGTTTTTAAGGTGCCCAGAATAGAAAAGGAAACCAAACGTAGGGCTGAAATTGCCTTTGTCTTAAAATTTGAATGTGGGTGTACACTTTATTTGAAAAGGGTTGGAGAAATCTTTCAGATGTTGTAAGAAAGATGTGAATTGAAGTCCTTCATGGAACTTAGAGGATTCTGGGCTTCAAGCAAAAGGGATGGGCTTTGCTTGTAAAATATTATTAAACCTAAAGGAAAGATGTTTGGGTATGACTTAATAAATACATTCATATTTATGTAAGCATCAAATTTAATCCAAAGCATCATAGCAAATGTGCAGTGGACAAAGTGGATAGGGAATAATTATTAATGTTTTAAAGAGATATTTCCTTACAAAGGCTTAAAAATCAGAATATAATTCTCTTTTGGCCACAAGAATAATGTGTCTTTTTGCCAAGTTGGGAAGGAAGACTATGGGTCCAATGTATTCTGTCTCTTTCATTCTTGCAATTGACAAAGACTGGGTGCTTGTATTTAATTGTTAAATTTATTGGGGTGACATTAGTTGGTAAAAATTACATAGACTCCAGGTGTACAATTCTATATCGTCTATGCATTGCATTGTGTGCTCACCACCCAGAGTCATTTCTCTTTCCATCACCATATATTTGATGCCCCTTCCCTTCTCCCCTATCTCCCTCCCCCCTTACCCTCAGGTGACTACTAAACTATTGTCCACAAGCTTTTGTTTCTTTCTCACTTTCAGTTTTCTATTTCACATACAAGTGAAGTCATATGGTTCTTGATTTTTTTCAGATTGACTTATTTTCTTTACATGATGATCTGAAGGTCCAAGTGGCCAAGTTGTGGAAACAGCCAAAGTGTCCTTTGATAGACGACTGGATAAAGAAGTTGTGGTACGTTTACACAATGGAATACTACTCAGCGATAAGAAAAGATTAAGTACTGCCATTTGTGACTCAGTGCTTTTAATTCGAATTTCTGTAGTTCTCATCTGAATCTTGTTTAAATAAGAAGATAATGGCTAACTGTGAGGAAGCCCCATAAGGGCTTTGAATCCCACACTAGTTTTTACATTAATACTTTAAATATTTAATGTTTTAAAATATTTTGATGTGGATTAAAATTTGTTCTGTCTTATGCTTCCTCCTTCTTCCTCAAATTTCTCTTCAGCTCTTTCCAGAAGAACCACAGTCGTCCTTGATCAGTGTGGGTTGGAGCAGAACTTGGCTGCCAGAGGTACTGTTCGCACCACCACCAACGTGTGAACACTATTCATGCAACTGCCGACACCCGGGGGACCATTGGCCAGACCACCACTTCCCCGAGCCCAGGTAAAAAGTATTTCCTTTACCAAGACTACCCTAGAGAGACAGGAGGAAACCAAAACACCGCTTGTTTTTAACACAGCCACTTTCGTTGAAATAGTCAGTTTTATATTACTGCTAAGCCATGAAAGTGTTTTTGATTGTGTCACTCTCAATTATTGTACATTTAATAAAGAAAAATGTGTGCTTTAAAACAAGCACTGTCACGTCTGTGAAATACTTTTTAACACAAGTCCTTGTTACTCCTAACAATGGAAGAGCCATTTGATTAATAGCAAGTAGATATAATTTAGAGTAGCTCTCTTTACTGTGGGGTTATAAATATACACACTTTAAGTACCTTTATTTGGAGGAATAGAAAGAAATTTCCCCTTGCCTGGAACAAAATGAGGCAGTATAAATATTTGCTATAAAAATAAGTGACTGTGACTCAAGTGACTTGAATTTTGGCACTACTGAAAAATGAATAATATATTTTTTAAAAATCCTGAACTCAATAGAGGCTTGTGTGGAATACTTTAGGTGGTAAATATATATTTGTATTTTGACCTTGTGAACAATTCTCAAACTTTACCAGCTATTTTAGTATTTGCTTTTTTTCCTTTTTGAGGTAGTCACCTGGGAATAACTGTTTTATATCTTTCCAACATCACAGTATCTATAAATAGCTTTGCAGTATTACATTAGGTAAGAAAGTCCAATATTCCACTGCATGAGCAATGTGGACTTTTGAATTTAAAAGAAATTTAAATAGCGTTTTGGTTTTAGTAGTGAAATTAAAGCAAGAAACAAATCTCCAAAGAGGGACAAACAGATGTTTCTCTGATAGTTGGATTTCTAAGAAAATTGACTATAAATTCAGGAAAATAATTATTAATGCTGGATTATATAATCAGCATGGTTTGGCTAGTTATCTACAAAGTTATTAAATATGTCAGAAAAATCAAATGTATACTGTATCTTAAGCAGGAACTGCTGTTGCTCTTCACTAGAATTCCTGCCGCATATCTTTTTGTATAATGTAATTAATAAAGTTAAAATTGAGATGAGGCTCCAGTGTGTTATAGGAAACAATTTCTATGAGAGAATACTTCATTAAAACATTTAATAGTGCAATAAACTCCTGGGTATCAAAGATATCTCTTAAAAACTATCTTTCCCAATGAATATAATTATTCAATCTAAAATATTTGTGATGTTCAAGAAAAACCAAAATACTGCTCTTGCTATGTGTGCACATGCCAGGCACCTGTTATACACTGTTTACAACCACTGCTGTCTAGTATTTCTTTTTTTTTTTTTATATTTGTTTTTATTGTTTTTCACAGAGAGAGAGAGAGAGAGATACAGAGACAGAGAGAGAACTGAACTGGGGGAGCTCCCAGTTCAGCATATGGGTCCACACGGGCCGGGGCCGGGATTCGATCCTCGGTCCCTGGCGCTGCAAAGTGAGCACTTAACCCACTGAGCCATCCCGGCTTCCCCCTGTCTAGTATTTCTAACAATACTGTAGCTAGAGTATATTCACCATACAATTATTAAGTATTTAATATATTTCTGACACTATTCTAGGCCCTAAAGGAAGAGCAGAGAACATGACAAATATCCACCCTCTTGAAACTCCCATTCAGAGAAAGACAGGCAATAAACAAGAAAATTAATAAATAACACAGGCATATTATTTAGATATTCACAGAGTTGTGCAATCATCATCACAATGAACCTTAGAACATTTTCATAACCTCAAAAGGAAACTCTGTAGTCTTTAGCCATCACCCCCAATCCTCTTATCCTCCCAGCCCTAGACAACCCCATAATCTTCTTTCTGTTCTTATTGGTTTATCCTTCTTGGGCATTCCATAAACATGGAATCACGCAATAAGTGATATTTTGTGACTGGCTTCTTTCACTGAGCATAATGTGTTTAAGATTCACTTGATTGTACCATAGATTGATACATTTTGTTACTGAATAATATTCTGTTAAATGAATTTTATTTATTCCTTTATCACTTGATAGACATTTGTGTTATATCCATTTTTTTGTCTTTGCTATTATGGATACTGCTGCTATGTATAAACAATCATGCAAAGTTTTTGTGTGGGCATAGGTTTTCATTTCTTTTGGTTATGTACCTTGGAATGAAATTGCTGGGTTATATGGGAGGTCTTTGTTTAATCTTTTGGGTAGCTGCAGGACTATTTTCCAAAGTTGCTGCATCATTTTCCATTGTCCCTTTCAGTGTACAAAAGTTTCAATTTCTCCACATCCTCTCCAACACAAATTATCTGTCTTTTTCATTAGTTATGCTAGTGGATGTGAAATTGTGTCTTGTTGTAGTTGTGATATGCATTTCCCTGATGATTAATGATGTTAAACTTTTTTTTTTTGCTTGTTGGTCATTTATACGTATATCTTTGGAGAAATGTCTACTCAGCTCATTTGCCTATTTTTAAATTATTTTGTTCTGTAATCTAGCTGTAAGAATTCTTTATTTTCTATGTATTCTAGATATGTATCTTATCAGACATATAATATGCAAATATTTTCTTCCATTCATTGTGTTGTTTTTTTCTATATTGATAATGTCCTTTGAAACACAAAAGTTTGTAATTATTATGAAGTCCAATCTATCTATTTTATCTTTGGCTCCTTGTGCTTTTGGTGTCATATACAAGTGTAAGAAATCATTGCCAATTTAAAGGTCACAAAGATTTAACTCTGTGTTTTCTCTTGTGTGTTTTATGATTTTACCTCTTCCATTTAGTTCTTTGATCCATTTTGAGTAAATTTATACATATAGGGTAAGGGAAGAGTAATGTGCTACTTTTCATAGGCCTATTATTCCCCAAGGACAAGTTTTTTTTTTTTTAAGATTTTTATTGTTTGAGAGTAGGTGTGTATGTGTGTGTGTGTGTGTGTGTGTGAGAGAGAGAGAGAGAGAGAGAGAGAGAGAGAGAGAGAGAGAGAGAGAGAGAGAGAGAAAGAATGGGGGAGGGCCCAGAGTAGTCTCCATAGTTGTACATCATTACTTGTGACATGATTTCATGTGGATGTGGGACCACGTGAGTTGGGAATCGAACTGAGAACCTCTGGCATGGGAAGTGAGAACCTTTGCCACCGAGCCATCTGGTGGCTCTCAGTTACAGTGCAGTTCAGCATATAGGGTTGCACCCGCCTGGGCTGGGCTTTGTTCCAGGACCTCACGGTTGCAAGTCAAGTACTCAACCTATTGAGCTATCCCAGCATCCTCAAGCTTTCTTTTGATAAAAGTCATTTCAGAAAAATAGGCTAAAACTATTTATGTTTATTTTTGACATTTTTCTGTGAACAATATGGAAAAATTCTTAGTTTTTGTGGAGTTATGTTGTACATTGACAGATGTAAACAAATAAATACTATAATTATAAAAAAGTTAAAATGTATATGAACTATAAAAACTATAGTATAATCAAAGGGGATGGAGAGTGCTGAGGGTATTATTTTTATATTTAGCTATCCAAGAGGACTTCTCAGATAAGGTGGTATTTAATCAGAGATGTGAAAAAACTGAAGGCTCCTGCCCTAGATACATCTGGAAGACAAGCATTCCAGGAAGAGGGGATAGCACATGCAGAGGCCCTGAGGTGGGAGTGTGTCAGGTTTGCCTGAGAAACAACAAAAAGGACAGTGAAATTAGAAAGAGTGAGAGGCTTGGAGAATTCAGAGATATTGGGGTTCCAGAACACTGGAGCTTCATGGTTCATGGGAGAGGATATGGTTGTAACACTGATTTGTATTGGAAGACACTGGAGGGTTTTGAACAGAGGCAGCATATGATCCAATTTATCTTTCAGAGAGGGTCACCTTGATGCATGTTGTAGAATAATCTAAAAGCAATTTAAAAAACAATAGTTCAGGCCAGAGAAAAATGGAGACTTGGTTCCAGGTGGTGGTGCTGAAGATGGTTAGAAACTAAGTCTATTTGGAAGGTCTAATCAAAAGATAGGTGAGGAAAAAAAAAAAGGAAAATTAAGAATTATTCAAGGACTCTTCACCTAGGCACTTAGAAGAATGAGTTGTCATTAACCAAGATGAGGGAGATGGCAGGGTACGCTTGTTTTAGGAAAAAGGTAGAGTTCAACTACCTTCCTTAGGGCATATTAGGGTTGAGATGATTATTGAGCATTATGTGAAAATAAGTGGGTAGTTTGATACAATTCTGGCTATGAGGAAGAAGGTCTGACCTGGAGGTATAAATCTGAAGGTTTATAGTGTAGATTTGGTGTTTTCAGCCTTGGGATTGAATGAGGTCACTTAGGGAGTGAGGAGGAAAGAGATAAGACATGTAAGAAATGATTCCTTCATTCTGACTCATTTTGCTTAATAAGATGTTTTCAAGGTCCATCCATGTTGTCACAAATTGCTGTATTTCATCTTTTCTTATTGCTGAGTAGTATTCCATTGTATCGCAATGTATAGACAATGTAATGTAGAATTGTACACCTAGAAACAATGTAATTAATGTCAATTAATGTGATCCTAATACATTTGACAAAGAGAAAGAAAGAAAGAAAGAAAGAAAGAAAGAAATGATTCCTGTACGTTCCAATAGTTCCCTCCTAAATGGAAAGAGGAGAAGGAATTGGCAAAGGAGTTCCCCCAAATGTGAAGAAGCCAAGAGTGTAGTGCCCTAATTGGAGTGAGTTCAAGAGGAAATTGGAGGGAGAAGGAATAAAGACAGTAAGGAAATTGATAGTAAGTTACTTAGGCTCAAGAAATATTTAGTAAGAACTTCCTGTATTCCATTAAGTCAGCAAAGACAAGAGATTCAAATATAGTCTTCATGATGATGGAATTCTAACAGGAAAGACAGATGATAAATAACTACGCAAATTATACAGCACTAGAAGCTAATTCCAGTATTGGAAAGTAAATAAAGTGGGAGTGCAAGAAAGAGAGAAATGTAGGTAGAGTGCACATCTTTGATCTGAAAAACTGAAAGAACTGAGTCTTCTTCACCTAAGATGTGAAGAATGTGGCTGAAACAAATTGGGAACAATTAATATTTTTGTGTGCTCAGTTCCTATTTCTAAAATAGTGAAATAAGTTTTTAGGGAATTTCCATTTAGGCAAATATATTTAGCCATAATAATTTCATAAACTTTAAATTTAATGTCTCCTAAGATCTTTTAAAATTCCATTATTTTTTTAAGATTTATTTTATTGTTTGAGAGAAGGTGAGAGATGAGAAAGAGGGAGAGAGAGAGGGAAAGGGGAAGGGTCCAGAGTACTCTCCATAGTTGCAACATTGTTTCATTCCATACAAGTGGATGTGGTGCCATAGGGTGGAAACCAAACAGGGGTCTTCCCACATGGTGGAGGGAGAACCTTTGCCACCCTCCTGGTGGTTACCAGTTGAGCTGCAGTTCAGCATATGGGTTTGTATGGGTGGGGGTTGGGATTCCATCTCTGAGCCTTGTAGCTGCCAGGAAAGCTCTCTGCTGAGCTATACTAGCATCCCCCCCACTCCCATAAAGTTCAGTTTTTAATGTTTATGTGGTATTGTCTTAATCCTGTGCCAAACAATGAAGATTTTAATTTTAATAATAAATTTTCCCATTGGCTAGTAAATGTTTTCCATTAAAGTAATTGTAGAATATGTTTTTTAAGATTTTTATTAAATAATGCTAACATACAATAAATTAGTTTCAGGTGTATACCATAGTTATTCAACATTTATATACCTAAAGAAGCGATCACCACACTAATGGTCTAGCAACCATCTGATACCGTATCATGCTATTACAATATGATTGACTATATTTTTTATGTTGTACATTCCCATGACTTATTTGGTATATACCTAGAAATCTGAACCTTGCATTCTTCTTCATCTTTTCGCTGCTTTGAAAATTTTTTCAATTACAGTGGACATTCTATATTATTTTATATTAAGTTGAGGTTTAAGAAGTGATCCCTTCGACTAGTGTAGTACCCACCTAGCACTATCATAGTTATTATCATATCATTGATTACCATATTATTGACTATATTCTCTATACTTCGCTTTACATCCCATGACTATTTTGTAACTACCAACTTATACTTTTTAATTCCTTCACCTTTTTCACCCTGCTCCCTAAACCCCTCCCATCTGGCAACCATCAAGATGTTCTGTGTATCTATGAGTTGGTTTTTGTTTTGTTCATTTGTTTGTTTTGTCCTTTAGATATCAGTGAAATTATATTGCATCTGCATTTCTTTAACATACTCTACTCAGCATAGTACCATCCAGGTCTATCCATGCTGCCGCAGATGGCTAGAAACCATTCCCTTCCATGGCCAAACAATATTCCATTGTCTATATATACCACATCCTCTTTATTCATTCATCAATCAACAGGTAGACACCCAGGCTACCTTCATATCTTGGCCATTTAAACAATGCTGCAATGGACACATGACTCACACATCACTTGAAATAATGTTTTGGGCTTCTTCAGATAAATACCCAGCAATGGGATTGTTGGCTCATTTTTATCTCTTGTTATAGTCTATTTTTTTTAAGATTTATTTTTATTGGTTTTTTGACAGACAGAGACAAATAGAGAGAGACAGAGAGAAGGGGGAGGGCCCAGAGCAGTCTCCATAGTTGACAACATTAGTTTTACATATAGTTTCAGTCCACAGGTGGGCGCGGGGCTGTGCGGGGCAGGACTGGGCCGGGGGCTCCCACATAGGCCCTGGCAAGAACTGAACTGGGAGCACACACCAGTTCAGCATATGGGTCCGCATGGGCCGGAACTGGGATTTGATCCCTGGTCTCCGGGACTGCAAAGCAAGCGCTTAACCCGCTGAGCCATCCCAGGTTCCCGCCCCCCCCCCACCCTTTTTAAAGTCTGTTTTGTCTGGTATAAGTATGGCACCCCAAGTTATTATCATTATTTTTTTTGGTGAGGTATCTTTCTGTGTATGTTATTCCATCTGTACTAAATCTGTTGTAGGCAACATATATATATATAAGGGTCTTGTTTTCTTATCCATTCAGCCACCCTATATTTTGACTGGAGCATGTAATCCATTTACAGTTAAAGTAATTGGTGATAGATATGTAGTTATTGCCATTTTGTTATTTATGTTTTTGAACTTCTTTTTCTGTCTTAATGAAGTTTCTCTAACATTTCTTGTAAATGCTGATTTGGTGATGATAAACTCATTTAGCTTTTTCTTGTCTAGGAAGCTCTTTATCTGTCCTTTGATTCTAAATAATAGCTTTGCTGGATAAAGTAATCTTGATTGTAAGTCCTTGATTTTCATCACTTTGAATATTTCTCGTCAAGCCCTTCTGCCTTGCAAAGTTTCTATTGATAAATCTGACAGTTTTATGGGAGCTCCCTTGTAAGTAACAAATTGCTTTTCTCTTGCTGCTTTTATGATTCTTTCTTTGTCTTTAAACTTTGACATTTTAATTTTGATGTGTCTAGGTGTGGGCTTCTTTGGGTTTATCTTGTTTGGGACTCTATACTTCCTGGTTAGTTGCCAGGTTAGTGAAGTTTTCTGTCATTATTTTTTCAGATAAGTTTCAGTTCCTTGCTCTCTCTCTTCTCCTTCTGACACTCTCATGATGCAAATGTTGGTATGCTTGATGTTGTCCTAGAGGTCCCTTAAACTGCCCTCATTTTTGGATTATTTTTTATTTTATGTTTTTCTACCTTCATTTTTATATGTCCTACCTCTTTGTGAAAATTCTCACTGAGTTTATCCAAGTTCCCATAATCAGCATTTTATAACAAGTGTTTTGAAGTCAGCATCTGGTAGATTGCTTGTCTCTATTTTGTTTCATTCTTTTTTCTGGAGCTTTGTTCTGTTCTTTCATTTGGGACATATTTCATCTCTGCATTTTGGCTACCTTCCTGTGTTTGTTTATTCGCATTAGGTTATACTGCTATGTCTTCCAGTTTTAATAGAGTGACCTTATGTAGTAGTGTCTTTTGGGGGCCCAGTGGTTCAGTCTCCCTGGTTACCTGAGCTGTGTGCTCTAGGTGTTCCCTTAGGTGGGTTGTATGTACCCTCCTGTTATAGCTGAGCCTTGGTTGCTCTTGGCACATCAATGGGAGGGAGTGACCCTCAGGATGATTGGTTGTGAGGACTGGCTATAACCACAGTGGAGAAGCTGTTGTTTGAGGACTTACTCTACTGAGCAGGGTTTGCTTTAGCTGGGCTATGATGCCTGCCAAGTCTACCTTTTGGGTATGTCTTCCATGGTTGTGGCTGCCTCATGCTCCAGCTTAGCCCAAAGCTGAGCACCAGTGTGCCAGACCCAAGACCTCTTGAGATAGGCCCCTCCATAGGCCGAGTTTAGCTAAAGTCTATGCTCTGCCTGGGGCCTCTTGGCATGAGCCAAAAAGCAATCTGGAGAGGGTCATCACCCACATTGGGTTTGGAGGTGCTTTGAGATGCCAAGCTTTGAACTGAGGCTGGCTTTCCTCAGAGCCAGGCTTTGGGCTGCCCAGCAAAAGGTTTGGGATATTCTGATGCCAAATGCTACCTGTTTAGGTTTTGTGAACATTTGAAAGATTTTAGGAAAGTTTGCAGCATGAGCCAAGACTGGCCATTTGTATGAAAGAGTCACTGGAAGCAGCTTGGGTGGGCCCACAAGTTGGGTGGGGCAGGGCCTCAAGGTGGAGTGGATGAATAGTGTTAGCCAGACTGATGGAGACTCAGATATGATAGCCTTCTGCTTCTGTATGCTGGGAGTTGGAAGGGCTCAAAAAGAAAACAATGAATTCTGCTAGCACTTCTTTGTGGTTAAAAGCTGCCCCATCTAGCTCTTGTCCTAAAGCCAGACAACTCAATTCTTCCTCATGTGTCCCAGAGCCTCTCAACTGCTGCTCAAGAGTTGGAGCTCAGAGCAAGTGAGTCTGTCAGTGAGTAAATCTGTGCATGGGGCTTTTTAAGGGGAATGCCTGGGACTGCAGCAGTCTTCTGTCTCACTCAACCAATCTTCACTGATTTTCACAGCCAAAAGCCATGGGGACCTTTGTCCTTAGCATTGGAACCCCAGGCTGGTTATCCTGGTGTGGGGCTCAGACCCCTTGTTCCTCCAGGGAACCCCCACTGCCATGACATACCTCCTGACTTTTAAAGGTCACATACAGGTATGGGATTGGCATGTTCCTTGCTTCTGCCCCTACCACCAGCCTAGAGGTAGCTTCTTCTGTTTGTCCTCAGCCGTAGGATTTTGATTCAGCCAGATTTCAGGTAATTCTCAATGATGGCTGTTTTGTAGTTTCATTGTAATTTTGATGTGGCTACGGCTGAGGCATGCACAGCATCTATCTCTCTGCCATCTTGACTGGAAAATCTAGAATATATTTTTAATTGCTCTTTTCTGAACTCCTCAATTCAAATTCTCAATAAATACTTTATTGTGTATTACTATCTCAGGTTTATGAATGATTAACACTTTTAAGAAGCCTGTTAGGGGAAGCTGGGATGGCTCAGCGGGTTAAGCACTCACTTTGCAGCCCCGGAGCCCAAGGATTGAATCCCAGCCCGACCTAGGCGGACCCATATGCTGAACTGGGGTGTGTCCCCAGTTCAGTTCTTGCCAGGACCCATGCGGGAGGCTCCCGGCCCAGTTCCTGCCCTGCGCAGCCCTGTGCCCACCTGTGGAGTGAAACTATATGGAAATCTAATGCTGTCAACTAGGAAACTGCTCTGGGCCCTCCTCATTCTCTCTGTCTCTCTCTGTCAAAAAACAAACAAACAAACAAAAAACAAAAAACAACAACAAAAAACAATAAAAATTAATCTTTAAAAGAAGCCTCTTAAATGTTTAGGTTATTTTTATATTACTAAATATACAATTTACATAGCAGAAAAGATCTTGTCTGTCATATTTTCCACCTATAACTTATGGTTCTATAATATGTTATATATTGAGACCAATTATATAGCCATGCATTTGTGAATGAAAATAAAACCATTTCCCATATCATTATTTAACCACAGTGATTTTGTGGATGAGCAATGCATTTGACCTGTAGCTCAAATATCATACTCACTGAAGCATGAGCTGATTTCCCAAGATATTGGTTGTTCATGGAGTTGTCTTATCATAGCAGTTTGTTTATGTTGATTATAAGCATTATCAAACTGTATTTTTTTTCTTTTCCTTTTCAAAATTGAAATACACTGTATTTCAATGACATGCTTACACATGTGTCTCCTTGGAGCTATCCAGAGCAAACGGCTGCAATCTGTCTACTTTGTAGTTCCCATAGTCTTATTGGTTCCTTGTATGTGAAAGATATTCAATAGACTTTGAATGAACGTAGACATCCACGAATGAGCAAATGCTTCCCTGCATTCTTAACATACAGAAAAGTATATCTGAACTCTCTGCTTGAAAAGTTAAAACAGTGACAATCAACGATCAGCTTCTCCTTCATTCTTTAGTGAAGCAGAATCCAAGATTTTGGGGGCCACATAATATATTCCTTCCTGCTCTGCTAAGAAGCCTCAGAAACAGAAGAGAGGGAAGAAGGTAGAATTATCGGAGCCCATGTGCAAAAATCACCAATCCAGTAGTTCCTTCTCAGAATTATTTTTTTTCATTCTTGCTGCAGGGATCAGTTTCCTTGCTATGCTTCAACTTGAAGGTGCTAATTTCACAAAGCGATGTACTATACCCAAACAAATATACAAAAATAGACGAGTTAACTTTCTGGTTCTGGTAGGTTCCCCAAAAATTCTGGACATTAGACTAAAGCTATACAACTATTATTACCTGGTCCTGGAAAAGGCAGTCTTTTGTGGGACAAGCAGATTTTTATGGACAGCATCTTATCTTCCAAGTCGCACCTCTTCCTCTGATGTCACATCATCAGTGTTTTGAAGAATTCTCATAGGGCAAGAGAAAATGCAGCTATCGAAGTACTTACACAGGGCACAAGGCTCATAAAAAATCCCACGGCTCTAGAATTTCTCCATTGCCTTAAGGGAACCAGAGAATTCTCTGGCAGCCATAGTTAAGGGTCACTTTAACAATCAGAAGCAATGATCAAGCAGCAAATTGCTGGCAGGGGAAATCCAGACAGAAGGTAGTATAAATGGATGGCTTCTGTGCCAGCCAAGGGAGTTTGAAACAGAATTGGTCCAGAATTCTGCTTGGTCAAATCACCTTTATAAAAAAATCTTTGATGTCCAAACAATGACCATACCTCAGACCGGATTCCGGAAGCTAGAATCAAGAGTTCCTAAATAAATCAGTGTTATTCAAGAGTAATGAAATGTCCATCTTCCAGAACAAAAAGGGCTTCTTCAATTTATATACTCATTTTACTCTAAAAATATCATTATTTGCCAACTACTCAAGGAATTCACTTTTTTTGGGGGGTGGTGGTTATCAGGTACTATTCGACGTCAGTGAATCGTACTGATGATTGCCATGAATTTACATTTTATTTGACTGTGATTATCTATGGCTCCTTTTGTTCACACTTATTTGTTATAAACAGAAATCTGACTCAGATTAAAGATGAGTGAATCCAGCTGGGTATACATCTTGTCCTGAAAAGGCCCACATGACAGCAGAGACAACCACCACTTCTCACTAAGCTCTCTGCCAATAACAGCTCTTACCTGTTCTCTTGGCCTCCAGCTCTCAGGTCATGACCACTGCAGTTTACAAGCAGCTTATCCACTGCCGTGGTTCTTCATTTTCTTCAGGTTAAACCCTGAGATCCTTGGCAAGTTATACAGATGGGAGAAAAATAAATACTTTAAGAATTTTTAAAAATCACATACCTATTGTTAATCTTCCTTATATCTTTCAAGTAGAAGTGCTTAATTTGGGTGACACACAAAACCCAGTTATTGGGGAAGGTAAACGGGAATTGAAATCTCCTCTTCCTTGTGACAAATACATGTTTTATCAAATTTTGCAATAATATTAATAGAGACTTTTAAAAATGTATGCAAACACAGTGTTTTCAAAAACTCACACAGGTGACACTATTTGGCAAGTTTATTGCCATACCTACACCTGGGAGGCAGTGGGCACCAACACGACTGAGTACGGCCACTGCTTTTCTTCTCCCCTGAGTCATATCTGAGTTTCCTGGGTAACATCATAGGGGGCCCAGGCGGAGGAAGGCAACTAGAGCCACGCTTCCTGGCAATACAACACTGTGCAGAATTTCCCTCTTTTCTCTGAGACCATAAAAGGGAGGTTAGATTAGGTCTGAGATCACAAGGAACATTTCTTGGGAAGGAAACTTTTCTATACAATAGTGACAAGTACCATTCAGAGGAATCAAAGAGATAGCCCTTTTGCCCCAAAGTCAATAGAAAATTCAAGTCCATTGACATAGCTATTGGCAGAGGGAGTTCCAGGATGATTGACATAAATGGCTATCTCGGAAGGACTGTAAAGAAATGTCATTTCCAAAATTAAATAGCTTGACTCTCTGTGGCCAGAGATGGTGGGTGGCAGGTGGACCACCACCACTCAGCAGGGAGTTCTCTTGGCATTTACCTCTGTTACACAGGTGCATTGAACATAAAAAGCTGAGAAAGGAAGAGAAAGAACAAGAAAGAGAAAAAAGGGATCCCGTGGTTTAGAAAATGTAAACCTCACTACGCACAAACCAGACAGAAAGAAGCACAAGTGCTTTTTACACCTTGCCTCTCTTTCGATCATATTTTCATCCTTAAAGAAAGGAAAAAGAAGAGAGATTTTTCTGATGAATCATCTGGTGTGACAAGATGGTGAAACGGGAGCTGTCTCTCGGATTCTCTGCTGAGGAGGAGTGACGACCTGTGCTGGTAGCATTCTGTAGGGAGGGGAGACGAAGGGCACACAGAAAGTGAACTCTGATGAATCACATCTCAGCATACGACTTGCCAACTTTTCATCCTGTCTTACAAGATATGAAGAAGAAGGAAAACAAGGGCAGCTTTCAGAGCCAGAATTTGGCAGTGGCAGAGTCAGTGTTGTTGTCACTTAGATGTGAACTTTGTTCTTTGTTTGCACGCTAATTACATTGTGTCAACAGAAGTAATTTCTGCTTCAAAAACATAATGGTGATTTATCGATGATAGTTGGAATCTGTGTGTCTTTGAAGAATGAGAAATGCTGTAACACAATGCTAAGATTTAAACGCATGGAAGAAAGCCTGTACAAAATGAGACGTGTACTTAAATTATCTTAAAGCGTTGCTTGTTGCAAGGAACAATGATTCCTTTATATTCTTTATAAAGAAAGTATATTTTGGGGTGCTGCAATTTGTTTAGGGCTTTTTGTTTGATTTTAGATCTTTGAAATGATTTTGCAGATACTTTAAGGGAGAAAAAAACACATACTTATTTAGGTGTGGTCTTGCCCTTCTAGTTAGTACTGTGTATTGCTATAGAATGTTGTACCAGCTACCAGTTCCAAAGACTTAATTTCAACATCTCTTCATCTTGCCTAAATTGACACTCTTCAAAACTGTTAGGAACATTTTCCGGTTATCTTAGGCTGTACAGAAAATTATTACCAAACTCAGTCCTTAAAAATATTTATGTCATTATGTTCATAAATTTTGTGGGTCAGAAATTCAGAATAAATGCAGGGGGACCTGGCTCTACTTCATGTTGTCTGGGCCTCAGCTGACTTAAAACCTTGTTATTTTTTTAGGGGGAGGAGGATAGATAATTACCTGTCATTTAAAAAAATATTTCAGATTTTATTTTCTGTAAAAGGAAGCTAAACATATATTTTGGCCCTTTTACTTTAAAATTTAAAAGTAAGCCTATTTGAAAGATTATGAATTTTAAGGTTTCTCTTGGAAGATTGACCATTTTTTTTCCTGAGAATTCAGAGTGAAATTGTTACATGTTAAGATGTACTGACATTATATTGTGATACACACATGGAAAGACTGAGGCAGAATTTCCAGCTGAAAAAGTGGAGCTAGAATGGTCAATGGGGAATTGGTAGCAAATCTGCAATTTTCTGTATTTGAACCCATATACCCTTTCTGTAGCTGCTGACGACACCATTAAGGATTATTTATTTATTTACTATTTATTATTTCTTATTTTTGAGACTTCAGAAAATATCATCTAAGAAGGCTACATACTTATGAATCCAACCATATAACATTCTGGAAAAGGCAAAGCTCATTTTAGATCAGTGGATGCCAGGAGATAGAGGGGAGAGAGAGATGAGTAGGTGGGACATGAAGATTTTTAAGACAGTAACGTTATGCTGTAGGATGTCATGTGCTGACGTATGCCGTTATACATTTATCCAAAGCCATAGAATGTACACCAAGAGTTTGCCCTAAGATAAACTATGGACTTTTGGTGATTATTATTTGTCAATGTAGGCTCATTCACTGTAACAAATGTCCACTGTGGGGGCATGTTCATAGTGGGGGAGGCTGTGCATATGTGGAGGTAAATGGGAGAGCCTGTTCAATTTTGCTGTGAACCTAAAACTACTGTAAACAATAAATTTAATTTTTTTTAAAGGCACATCAGGTAAGTTTGCTTTAATGTGTAACTTGGAAAACAAAAGTTGGGTACTCAACACAAGAGCATTATTTGAATAAGCATGCCAACAAAATAAGGGTCCAGTCAGCAAAAAGAGTTCAACAAGTCTATCCCTATTTAGAAGAGCCTGCATGTTCATCGGAGAAAAGGCAATCCAGTCTCTTCTCCAAACAAACTATGTGAGCGGAGAACATACCGGTAATACGTGCCAGCAGCGAGGACTGTCTGCCAAGGAAAGTCAGACTCGGGTGGTTTCTGTTAAGAGGTGCTCGTGTTTTCAGCGAGCTAGGCAACGGTTCAGTTTGACTTGAGCTGGAGGGGCTCCTTTCAGAGTCCTGGTTTTGGGCATCCCACTTGTACAGACAGAACAAATTAGAGGGAGTTCTGAAGGGAGCATCAGGAATGATAAAAGGGTTAGAAAATGTGACCCAGGAGAAAAGGTTAAGAGAACTGGACACATTCAATCTACAGAAAAGAAGACCTGAGGGAGA
The DNA here is from genome assembly GCA_004027555.1 of Craseonycteris thonglongyai. Lineage (NCBI taxonomy): Eukaryota > Metazoa > Chordata > Mammalia > Chiroptera > Craseonycteridae > Craseonycteris > Craseonycteris thonglongyai. The sequence goes on along the minus strand of PVKE010025979.1, from coordinate 5,395 downwards.
CATAATAACTGTTTTACTCCTACATAAAGGGATATTATAAGGAGGATGGGGACCAATTATCCTCATTAGTCAGTGGTGACAAAACAAGAAGTAATAGGCTTATACCGCAGCAGGGTAGATTTAGGTTAAATCTCAGGGTGAGCTTTAATGCTATCAGAAGTTAGAGGAGATGAGGGAGGTTTGTATAGGCTCATATTCCTCAGAGATGGCTGAAATTAAATTTAACATGTGATTCATTGGGATGGGCTTAAACATTTTAAATCAACTCCTTTCTGATATATATATATATATATATAACTTGATGTGTCATTTACTCATCTTTTGCCACTCAAATGGCAGATTCTGGGATCTATGTGGAAGGGGACAGATACAGATGTCTAAGGGTTCCCATTCTACATCTTTACGTTACAGTATCAAGAGAAGAAACACTATTCTTAAAGGAGCGTCAAAATACAATTATTACAGCTGTTATTAGAGGGTGCACAGTGTACTATTTCATAATTTGTAAAATGTACAACTTCCATCAACCTTTGAAATGTTTTACAGAAACATAACACTCAATAATGTCTAAACAACTGCGTGACAAGAACATTGAAACATGCTTTCTATAAGGAATAAAATTGTATTCCTGGTGGGTTCTCTTTCTCTCATTCTCTCTCTCCTCCCCTCTCCCTCTTTCACTACCATTTCCTGGTTTCAATCAGGCTTTAGAAAAACTTTGGCACCTGAACCAAGGAATGTTCGACCCCAGACACTCACCCCCTACTGTGGCTTATTGGAATTTTATCTGCCTAAAGATTGGGCGAGTTTACCTCATTATTTCTCCTCTCTCTTATTGGTCACAAAGTTTGTAGCCCTTGATACATCTTTTCATGGAGCCATTAAGTGAAACAGTCAGTAATGAGTGTCTTCATAATGACTCATTTAGTTCCTTCCACTGGAAGCGATGCATATTACTTCTGCAACACTTCATCTACTTTGTTCAAGAAACCAGCAGCTCCGGTTAGTTCCTATTACAAACTTAACTTCTCTTGAAATCACTAGTACTACAAAATCTTCTGGTAACTTCCCCAAATCTTGATTTAAAAAAAAAAAGCAATATCTTCTATATTGTGAAAACAGTAGAATGGTTTTAGAGATTCTTATGATTCATGCATTTATATGTACCCCAAACTCTCTCAACTGCTAATTGTTCACTAAAATAAAATAAACTGGAGTCATACATAAGAAATACAAGTGCTTTAATACTACAATCTTACCAGGATATCTTTGTGAAAAATAGCATACTTCAAAGTAATTCTGAATTTCTAAATTGATTGTTTAAAGACAAGCTTTCATTCATTCGTAACTACTGATACTACACATACCATACTTACCTTTCCTGGTCAATCTAGCCTAGATTACCATCCAGTCCCCAAAGATGGCCAAGATTAAGTCACCACCACTGAGCAGAAAGGTATCATGTAGAGAAGTGTTTTTGTATGAACATGATTCAAGAGTTACACTTTAAACAATTAAATTCATATTTCTATCTTTGTCCATGCTTTCCATATACATTAATGAATGATGGTCTTATATTCTTAAAAGAAATAAGTCCTTAAGAATAAATTAAAATCTGATTTTACTAGATAATCTTTACCCCACACTAAAGATTCATAATTCAAAGTTCTAATTGTATTTGAAATTCTGCAACCAAAACCAGCACAGATTTAAAATCTTAAAAGTACATATTAGGCAACCTCACAAAAGTTACTCTGAGCATTAAAAATTCAATAAATTTTTTCCAAATTTCTGATTCATCCATTTAGCCAATCTTTTGTATCTTCTTGGAATTAGGACCACCATCAACTTCTTGTTCTCACTGATGCCAAGTTCACCTTCTAAACTACAAACTGACAAAGGTTACCTGTTCAAAAACCTTTATTGACTCTCAGCAATGTCAGAAAGAAAAGCCCAAACTCTTTTTTTTTAAAGATTTACTTTATTATTTTTTTGACAGAGAGAGACAGAGACAAAGAGGGACAGAGAGAGGGGGAGGGGCCCAGAGCAGTCTCCATAGTTATATATCATTAGTTTTCAACATGGTTTCATTCTACACAGGTGGGTGGGGGCTGCGCAGGGTGGGGGCTGCGCAGGGTGGAAACTGAGCAGGGGGCCTCCCACATGGGAAGCATGCCCCCTCGAGCCAGGGGTTGAACTGGAGGGGGGGTGAAAACCAAACTGCGGGTCTCCTGCACAGGAAGCACACCCCAGTTTCGCATACGGGTCCACATGGGCTGGGGCCGGGATTCAACCCTCAGTCCCTGTAGCTGCAAAACGAGAGCTTAACTTGTTAAGAGAACTGGACACATTCAAGCCATCCCGGCTTCCCAAAAGCCCAAGCTCTTGCAGGATCTTGCTCTTGTCATTTTTGATTTTTTTTAAAATTTATTTTATTTATTTATTTTTTATTATAGAAACAATAAAAATTTACCATGTACCACTTGGAAAATACCCAAAGCACGAAGATTAAAATATTAATAAAAACCAATTATAATCTCATATTTAAGCAATATTAAATCCACCCAATATGTCTATTTTTCTGTGCTCTTATGCTTTATCTGTAATGACTTCTGCCTGAAATGACTTTCTCCCCATCAGCGACGGCCACTGAGACTTTCTTAACCTTTAAGATTTAGGTAGCATTTGGTAATACTTTCTATGGCCTGTGACCCCTGGACAGAAAGTCTCATTATGTTGTAGTCATTTGTTCTAAATACGTTTTCTCCTGGGGAGCTGCTTCCAGGCAAGGACTGTCTTACACATTTTGACATCCTTGGCACCTAGCATCATGCCCGCATCAAGTGGGTTCAGCACATTTTTGATAAATGAGTCAATTAATCATTTTTTTCCCAGTCACCGCCAAGTTTCATCATCTCACTACCATCCCTGCCCTGCACACCCTGATGTTGGGTGAGCAGGGAAAAAAGAAAAATCTGTCTATTGCATAGGCCTGGGTATAAAGTAGAGCAGCATGCTAAAGCCAGTGCTCTCTCCGTGAGCTGGACTATCTCTCTTTTTTTAAAAAAAATATTTATTTATTTATTGTTTTTGAGAGAGAGAGAGAGAGAGAGAGAGAGAGAGAGAGAGAGAGAGAGAGAGAGAGAAAGAGAGAGAGATACAGAGACAGAGAGAGAACTGAATTGGGAGCACTCCCCAGTTCAGCACATGGATCCGCATGGCCTCGATCCTTGGTCCCCGGCACTGCAAAATGAGCGCTTAACCCACTGAGCCATCCCGGCTTCCCCTGGACCATCTCTTAGTCTTGGTAATTAAGCCAGGTTCCTCAAACACGGAGAGACTTTGAGTCTATAATACTCATCTGGTTACTGCAGTATCTATTTCAAAGAAAGCCATTGCTATTTGTTAACATTTTTTTTCCTGCCACTGATGTGGCGTTTAAAATAGTCGTATTTAATGAATACATTCTGCCTACTTTAAATTTTTACGAAGCTGCTGATTCTATCTTCCATTAAATCTTATTAGGTTATCTGTTGTAAAGTCCAGTAGGAATGTAGTTGTATCCATTCTCTATATAACCAGGCATGGCCAGTACCTGCCTTGGTGTTAGTAAGAACTCCTTACCCTAAATAGTGTGAAGCTGGCATTTCTCCTTCGTGATGCTACACCTGTGTTCCACTACAACAGGGGTGTCAAACTCAATTAAAACACGGGCCATTTGGTGCAACAGGCAAGATTCATGCGGGCCACATCACATTTACGAATGTCTCCAGAACTGAGTCAACGCGCTTATACACGCCCCCAGGTCCCCAGGAAAGGCACTGGGCCACGTGCATACTCATCTTCAGTAGTTAAAGGGTTAACCAGGGAATTGTGTGTATGGTATTGCCTCGATCTCCCCTAAGTGCTATTTTCTTCATAACAATTTTCTCTATTTCCATTTTATTTCAGAGCATCGTGGGCCACAAAAAATTACCTTGGGGGCCGCATGCGGACCGCGGGCCACCAGTTTGACACCCCTGCACTACAAGATTGGTTCCTTGAATTCCAAGAGTGATTAGAAATACATAGGTCAACAGTAGAATCATTTGCTATTTGAACAGAATACATTATGAGATTGTTATTGTGACATGATTTGAATCACAGTAGGTTCAACAAAAGGATTACTTTGGAATCTTAAAGAACTACTTTTTTTTTTTCAGTAGATTGCTAATTTTAACTCTGTCCTGAAATACTACTGTGGGCTAAACCTAGAATAAAAAATGTCTCAGGCAGTGTGCAATCACTTATTAATATATATGTTGTAAAAGTTTTTTTTAAGATCTATTTTTATTGTTTCTTTTTAATATTATTATATTTTATTGTTAAATTTAATGGGGTGAGATTGGTTGGTAACAATCAGACAGTTTCCCAATGTACAACTCCACATCACATCACCCATGCATCGCATTATGTGCCCAGCTCCCAGAATCCGGTCCTCCTTCAACCCCATATATCTGGTGCCCACTCCCGCCTCCCCACACAACTCTCCCTCCCCCACCCTCCTCCCTCCTCTCCAGGTAAACATCAAACCATTGAGTGTGTCCATAATGCTGGTGCCCTCTCCCACCTCCCCTCCCTCTCTCCCTCCCCCCTCCTCCCCTTCCCTTAGGCAATCACCAAGTTATTGGGTGTGTCCATAGGTCTCTGTGTCTTTGTAACTTTCAGTTTTATATTTCACCTATAAGTGAGGTCATATTTTTTTGGATTCTTTCATTCTGACTTATTTCGCTTAATAAGATGGTCTCTAGGTCCATCCATGTTGCCAGAAATGACTGTATTTCATCATTTCTTATCGCTGAGTAGTATTCCATTGTGTAAATGCACCACATCTTCTTTATCCAGTCATCTATCGAAGGGCATTTTGGTTGTTTCCATGTTATGGCCACTGTGAATAGTGCTGCGGTGAACATGCAGGTACAAACATCTTTAAAGATTAAGGTTTTCAGGTTTTTTGGGTAGATGCCCAGTAGAGGGATGGCTGGGTCATATGGTAATTCCCTTCGTAATTTTTTGAGGAATCTCCACACAGCCTTCCATAGTGGTTGTACCAGTTTACATTCCCTCCAGCAGTGTATGAGGGTTCCTTTTTGTCCACAGCCTCTCCAGCACTTGTTATCCCTCGTCTTGTTGATTATAGCCATTCTAACAGGTGTCAGATGGTATCTCATTGTGGTTTTTATTTGCATCTCCCTAATTGCTAGTGAAGTGGAGCATTTTTTTCATATATCTGTTGGCCATATGTATGTCTTCCTGAGAGAAGTGTCTGTTAAGGTCATCTGCCCATTTTTTAATTGGATTGCTTGTTTTTTTCTTGTTGAGTTGTACAAGTTCTTTGTATATTTTTGATATTAGC